>DF240648.1:43825-107215 GCA_000507305.1 Breviolum minutum Mf 1.05b.01 | reverse complement strand
AGGTATATTTGGTGAGTGTAGAGTGGTATATTCTAACAAGAGAGAGAGAGAGAGAGAGTACATTTTCAATCGAAGATCCACAATTGTCCAAGACCTGCAACAAGGTCTGTTGGGGGCCTTCGGTGCGTTCCTGTTAATTGCCGTTCACATACTCCAAGATGCGTGTTCCATGCATAGCCGATGTCAAGCACAACATGCAGTGTATATGTCACGTTATACGGTTCAAGTGTCCATGCATAGACAAGACATTGAAAAGTATTCATCAATCTTGAGATATATTATAGGGTTGAGACCCCTCATGAAGCTACTGAGTACTGTGAACTTCCACCATACGCCTCTAATTGACTCTTCCTGCAAACATCTCACATTTGCTTGGGCAAAATCAAACACACCTCTCAGAGCAGCTTGGCTAAATCAAAACGAACCTTGTAACATCACTGGGTTTCAACACCTCAAAAACATTTCGGTGTCATGAAGCAGCTGCACTCTGCTACTGATTTCATCGAGTCATGAAATGACCTTTCCCTGCGCAGCCCTTGGCAACCAAACCATTTCCACACACCAAGCGATAGGAGCTGGCACTAAACTGGTTGCAAGCAGCACCACCGTGATGCACCTATTTGTTCTTCCGGGGCTAGGGAGCAAGCGAGTGCCCATTAAGAGACATCAAGCAATTAAGATAAGAAGTGAGAAAAAACACATTGACTGTGCAAAGCTTGAAGCACATAGAGACACAGAGTCTATAATGCACTTTGACACTCCAAGCTTCCAAGCCCATTATCTCATGCACCAAAAATGAACAATGCGTAAACTTCCCTTAAATTCTAGATCTTGTAGGATACCCATTTCCTTGTTTACCGGTCCCTGTCTTGAATTCAAGACGCAGAATATTGAAGCAACTGGACAGGCAGCCATTTCCGATGCCCACCTGCGTTTGACCACAGACTTGATCTTCATCCACCAGCACGATGCCTCAAGGGA
The DNA here is from genome assembly GCA_000507305.1 of Breviolum minutum Mf 1.05b.01. NCBI lineage: Eukaryota > Dinophyceae > Suessiales > Symbiodiniaceae > Breviolum > Breviolum minutum. The sequence goes on along the minus strand of DF240648.1, from coordinate 106,234 downwards.
AAGCTCAAAAATGGAAGGCCCTTTCATCATTGCCAGTGGATATATAAATGATGTCTAGACTCAGACATGTACAGAAATTCTGTTTGAATGCACATTAGGGACAATTGAGCTGGAACCAGAGCAAGGGCCTGTAAATCCATAGGTAAGGTTTCTTTTGAGTATCAATCATTTCTTTCAACTTTCACTGTAAACTTTTGAGTGTATCGGCTCAAATAATCTCATACTTGATATGCGGATTGGTACTGACTTCACACAGGCAACCTCGCAACCAGGGCCACTTGTTTGCTAGGGAGAAAACCCATTATCACTGTAGTGATAAAACATGATCATCATCATGATCATGATCATCATGATCATCATGATCGTGATCATGATCATGATCATCATCATCATCATCAACATGATCGTCACCATTGCTGGCATCATCGTAATCATCGTAATCATTGATCATCATATCATATCAAATCATATCAAATCGTACATATCAATATCAAATCATATCATATCATATCATATCATATCATCATCGCCATCATCACCACTATCACTATAGCAACAATAATATCTAACAAACATCATGACATGCCCTTTGCATTGGTTGCTTAGTGAGCTTCCAGGAGAGACTTGCTCATCTCAGGAGCTGACGATCACTATCTGGGTCTAGCCATTCTCCCTCAATGGTGATCTGGAAGGGGCTACCTGCGTCGTTCCCGGTGCTCAACCAGCTAAGGCTGACCGATGCCTTCATCAACTGCAGGTGAAATCCAATCCAGAAAACCTCATTTTATTCATTGACCTTTGGGGATGATTCCATATACATTTGTCATCATAGAGGTACCAAGATACAGTTGCTAGTCACTATAAAGTGAATACACAAAAAATAGCCGCATGGGTAGTTGGATGTCATCCATAAGAAATCTGTTAAGTGACATCTTGTGTATCTCTGATGCCTGCATAAACTGTGGCTGGATCCACGGTGACACCTCAAGTGCTGAAGGAGACGGTCACTGATTGCCGCTTAGCATGCAACATCACTTCAAGACTCTTTGAAACAGCAATGTCAACAAGAAACATCGAATTTATGACATATTCCATCAAAGTTCAACCAAACCGCTCCTGTTTTTGACATCAATTTCATTCAATTTCAACATGGTGTTTTAGTTCCTAATTCACTACCATGATCTGCAATGTTTCTGAAGGAACTGGACATTCAGCCCTGAAGGCCACTAGCCTTTTTTCACCCCTGAACTTTTTTACAAACATAGAATCCTACAAGAAAAAGTGGAAGGAGGTAAAAACAAAAATGCGAGGACACAAATGCAAATGGCTTTGTCACCAGGTTTTGATCATCTGCGGGCTATATGTAGTTGCTACTTGGGGTGATTCCCTCCGATAACATTTGCCAAGTGAAAACTCGCACCACAGATTGCAGTGAACCCGGGGTATCACTGCGGATCCTGAGTGATCAGCAGCCACTGCCACCTTCCAAGTGCGTCCATGGGACGATCCAAACGCGCCAATGGACAAGGCTTCATATTGCATTGTTCCACCTGCAAGGAACAAGCGGGATCTGACAAGATGAAATGCTATTTGTGTTCAAAACGCCTTTCCCTTCGTTCTTTGAGGATGAACATGGGCGCTCTTGAGGTGATTGGACTTTATAAACACGATGGATGTGCAGTGCAAACTCCAAACATATTGAACATAGTCTGAAATTTCATTCCGGATTTCACCTCCATTTCACACAAATAGGAACCTTCCAAATACAGTATCTCATTTGGAACTTCCAGACTACTGCAACCCCTGATGCAAGACATGCCCTTTAATGAGCTGATATAGCTGGCCGGAAACATGTCCTAGTCCAAGGGAAAATACTCATCATGATTGATCTACTTTCATGTTAAATTTCCGAATCGTCTCAGTTTACTATATTCAAAAAATCTTTGACATTAAACATATCTATATATAAAAACACATAAACACATAATGTGACATATTGCAACAACTTTATAGATAGTTGGCCACCTTTGCTCACCCACTTCATATCAAGAAGTGATCATTTTTGATCCTCAATCCACCTACCCTCGGGCTGTCTACCTTGACCAAACCACTTTGACTCGGACAAGGTTCACCTCCACCAGTGGCCTTGGGACATGGGGAAGTTAGCCTATGCAAACAATATGGCCCTAATAAGCCCTCTTAATGCGTGCCTTAGTGTATAGTGTGTTGACAAGCCTTTATTGCGTTTGATGGGACTCTGAATAAGTAAGTTTTTTTTTGCGAAAAAATGCAAAACAAACGCTAGAAAAAACTTCACAAGCCCTTATGGATATCTCCTTCATCTTTATCAAAACATTATGAAAAACAGATTGCCCCTGGGATTTTATTGAATGTGCTCAATAAGGTCTGCTCACAAGGCATGGGAATGGTATCTGATTTCGAACCATTCAACTACCACTGACCCTCAAAGCCGAAGAAAGGTCTTCTTAAGGCAAGCAAATTCCCCTCAATAAGAACTTATTGATTCATTAACAATGCTTCTTTGGAATAAACCCGTTTCCCTGAAACATCCTGCATTATGTGTTGTTTCAGGAATATTTCTTGTAACAATAGTATGGACTTTAGTGACTAAGTAGTATTCTTGAAATACTTGGATCCGTTTGCGTCTCATCCTCTGCAACCTTTGGCATTCCGGTTGAACTTTTGCCCCACCTCTTGGTTGATGGCACGTTTCATCTTCACCTGAACCAAGGGGATTGGGCCGTTGCACCGACGTTTTTTTTGCGGTAAGGTCGTTCTATATAGTTTACCCTGACTGCATTTCAAAGAAGGATACTCAACGAAACTGAATGCCACAAGCGGAAGGAACTACTTCCAAAAACTCAGCCAATTTATCTCCTCATACCCCAGCCAACCTCTCCACCGCCACAAGGCTTATTGCATTCTTCCACCACCCACCAATCTGTGACCTGTCATGTGGCATGGGTGGCTGGCTCCGTTTTTAGATGGCCTCATGATTGTTTGAGCATGTTTCAGCATGTGGCTGAAAAAGGATTTGCATAACTCAGCATCTGAGTCATTTGGGAACCGATTCCAATGGCACGTAGATCTTCAATCCGCTGTGCAGGACAAGCTTTAATGAAGGGACCCCAATTCAGAGTATGTGTTGAACATAGCCAAGCCTATACTTCAGTGGATGTCTCATATGAAGACTTGGTGGACGTGCGCATGTCCCTCACTCCCCGTCATCTTTTGAAAGGGATGTGATTTCCGAGGATCTCAAACCAAGTAGCAAGAAGTAATTTGCTGATGGAAGAAGATACTTGAACTCTTTCAGCACACATGGCAACACCAATTTCAACTCATAGCATTTCCTGCAGGTTTGCATGCACCAGCCAGCGTTTCACAGTGTCCAAGGTATTTTTTTTCATGCACCAAGAGCTCTAACTAGACTTGAAGCCGCATGCTTCGCATGCGACGCAGTCGCAGGTTGGAAAACCCGCTCCAAGGGCATTGGTGAGGTTGTATTTTCGCTTCAATTCACCTGCGCTTGAAACACCCAAACGCAAAACATAGACCTATATGGAGCAAGTGGCAAGTGACATCAAGAACCAACTTCCCGAATGTATACTAATTAGACTTTTTAAAGGATACATGATACGTACACAACAAACACAATATTATCCAGTCTTATATACTCCAAATCCATGCTAAACAAATGCATCTGAGGTGCGCAGGAGGTGGACGTCAATCTGACAAGCTTGAACCAAAGTGGTTTGCTCCACTTGAAACATCAGGTTTTTAGCCTTGGCTGCAACAAAACCGCCAACCTGCCCTATATGCTGAATGGACAAAGCAAACGGAGGACACTAAATGAGGGAACATAAGAAAACTTGAGAGAAACATGAAACGAAAAGAGCGACATGGTGCGGCAAGGGCCAAGAAGAGAAAAGCAATTCTCCATGAGACACAACAGAAAGAGTCTCAGAATCGCAGAAATGATTATCACCCGGCTGGCAAGCATATGGTCGCAGAAAGAAAAACACATCAACAACATGCAACAGCATCATTTTCTCTGAAAATTGTTGAATGGTCATTTCGGTGACCATGGTCCGACCACACAAAAGGAACTTCTGACACAGCAAAGTGACGTTCAAGGCTCTTTCAAAGACCACATCCTTGATCCAAGACAGGGAGGGCAGGGAGGTACTATTTTTCACCGGTGGAATTGATCCACCTTGAGAATTCATCACGGTCAGCGTTTGCAAGTTCACAATCCCAAATGAAACCCAGCACCCAACACACATGGAACATGTTTTTTGTTCATATATTGGTCCGGTACCATTTTAGGCTCATCGAATTTGAATCTTTCCACCCGCCCGGTGAAAAGCATGGGACCCAAATGACCAACAACTTACCATCTTTGCCAAGGTGCTGATAATGACGTTTGACCCGTGGGACGTTGATGACATAGAAAGCCTCCATCCTCTTGGGATTTTCCCTGCAAGCCTCTACGAGAAGCTTCGCTGTCCAAACTGAGCTCCCGAATGATCCGACCAAAAATGGACAGGTTGTCATCCTGAGAGCTTTGAAAGGGTGCAAGTCACCAGGTGTGTTAGTGTTAGGGGACAGAAGCATGTAATATAGAGCACTTTTAATATGGAATCCATATTGTGGGCGTTCGAACAACATTTCAAAATTTGAAAAAAAAAACAACCTATCATAGAATTCATGTTCAATCCCTGGATGACAATTCTTGAATGCGCTTCATGTCTAACCCCAAATTTGCCATGATGGTCTCACACATCATATTCGTGGTTGCCAATCTGGTCTGCATGCATCTGAAGAAATTGAGCAAACATGTGAAGGTGTCTAAACTATTCAAAATAGCCCAGATGTCCCATTCTCTCTACATTGATTTTTTGCACTCCGGTACAGTTGAAAAATGCATATTCTACTATATCCACATATATACTTACACAAACACAAGGACATACAAATCACAAATACAAAACATCAAAAAACAGTTTCAGTCCCTCATATATGGCACTTCCACCACCTTTGGACAAATTTGCCAAAAAAAACACCAGTCGAGTATCCAGGTGCTTGGGTGGCACTTTGCCCTCTGCAATCAAAGCCTAGGACACATTGAGCCAGCGAGTGTTCTCATGCTAACTGTTAACGATTTGGACCCCAACTGGTATCCAGCCAAACCACACCAAACCTATCGGACCTTTCCAATTTGGCAAGAAGCAGCGGCCTTGTGAATTTCATTCTCAATGTCCCAGCGGGTGACACCTCTTCTGACCTTCTCCAGTGGCATGTACAGAAATCGCGTGCGATGATTGGACATGCTGAGGATGTCTTCACCATAAGTCGGCACGGAAGCATCATCCTAAAGCGGCAGCGGACGGCGACGAAAAGAAAGACGGGATCACACACGAACTTTATTGAGCTCGAATCCTCCGAAATGTGGACATTGACATAACATGACATAACAGCAATCTTGCTGGAGCACACCAAACATACCATGACAACTCCAACTGTCTCCTTGTTTATCTTGTTTTTTGTTTTGTCAACTGAGTCAACATCCAGTAACACCCCTTCTATCACAGCATAACTTCTTCAGGCTCTCTTCCTCAATGTTCCGCAAGAACACCCCCCAACGTCTCGTCCTTCCAGCCAGTGTTGACACAAACCGAAGCCCAGGGCAAAAATGCGGAATAGAATAATGCCGTGCCGATGCCAGAAACCATAATATCCTCAGGGAACCGGAAAACTGTTTGCCAACAGAATGCCATGGGATAGCAGGAAATTGAACACAGTTTCCTAGGCTTTCCAAGCCATAAGAAAAGAGTGTGTGATTGGAACCCCCTGGGTCTGGGTTGCTGAGGTTGCTAAAAATGCTTTGCCAGCTGTTTCCCGTTAGGCCATCAACGGCCATCAACTCCAAGGCTTGAAATCATCAACTCCATGGCTGTTTGCAATGCCAAACTGCAATTCCGCAAAGGCAACAAACACAGCATGCATTGCAAACCAAAGTATCAACGTTTGGAGAATTAGTGAAGCCTTGCATGCCATGTTTCTTCTGATCCCGCTTGGTGCCTACTACATACATGAGAATTGCAAAGTTACAGTCGCATTATTAACATTAAAATGACCCAATCAGGACACATGCATGAAAAAACAAATATCCTCCAGGCAACTAAGATATCCCACCTACGGAAAAGGAACATCATCAAAAGTACCTTTGGGAAGGGATATGTTAGTTTCCAAGGGGGTTGTACCTTCCTGTTTCGAGAGTGACATTCATAGGTTTTCCGATATCCATTGGCTGAGCATCCGTCTCTCGGAGAAGCTCCAGTTGTGCCTTGAAAGGTTGCACCTTTGACCAATCCTCGTGGCCGCTGGTTTCGGTTCCGAAAGGCAGCAAGTAGTCCCAGGGGTCAACAAAAAGGGTCAAACGTGTTTAGTTTAGTGCATGATTTTAGATTTGGGAGTCATTGATTTAAGTGAAGAGTGAGAGAAAAAAAACAAGATGTTGGAGCTTTCACGAATAGTAAGATTATGCGATAAAATCAGTATAAAGTCGGTGCTTGGCTGAATGATGTCAAAAAATTGGAAAGCATGTACCCCGCCTCTGCAAGAATTTTCAAAATCAAACATGCTTCGTTTGGTCACCATGATGAAAAGTGCCGAAATTCCTGTACGTTTGTTTCTGAGTTGGATCAAAGTTCGGCTGTTACCAGATGTGTCTTTCAGCCAAGCTTCAACAAAGCGTATCTCGTACGGCGAACTTGCTCCCTGGGCAGATGCACTTTCCTCAGATGCTATAGGATATATCATTTTCCTACAACGTGTGCGGGTGCATCAACCAATGAAAATGAATCTGGGGCAAGTAGCAGTTGGAAGAGACCTGAAAATTATGAGAATTTGCGAGGTTCTTTTAAACAGAATCCCTCCTGTTCAGCTGACAGCTGCTCATCTCAAGTTGATACCATTGATACTCAGCATTTCAAAACTTGCTGGGGCCTCCAAAGACAAGCTCCCAAGGCTAGGACCCTTCAATTTCGCAACTTCCACCCAACAGGATCAGGCAAAAAATGTGGCAGAACTAGTGCATCCAAGATAAAGCAAACAACAAAAAGATTCGGAATCCTGAATATCTGGCAAACATTCCCTGGAACATCCTGAATAAATAAACCTCGGTAGTATTCACCATAGAAGCCACTCTACACAGTTGAATTTGTTTCCACTATCCATCAGCAAGTTTCTGCTAGCTCAGTCAAATCTGCCACCTCTTCCGGTGACATACGCTTGTTTGATGTGATCAGCACCTGACAGTCACGCCCAAAACGCAGGTTTGCCAACTTAGCACTTTCTATGTCGAAAGCTTCCGAACCCAGTCTCCCGTGGTAGATTTCAGGAACATGCACCGGTTGCTTTTGGTTTCAAATTCTGAAAACTCTCATCAAAAAGGAGCCTGGAAGGCTGTGGGAACGCAGTTTTGGATAGGTTTATACTGATTTGTTTTTGCTAGAGTAGCCAAGGCAATGCGATACACATTAAAGTTGAGTTTGCGTTGTATGATCAGAATGGGCTTTATCTCACAAAAAACTTTTGTTAGGACCAAACTCGAATGAAAAGGCAAACACACACACACAACATATCATGTCATTATCACACACTCAAATGCAAAACATACAAATCATCAGCGTTTTAAACCATAAAGCCACCAATAGTACTGGAATTTCACTCAGTTGCTTCCCAGTGTTGGCCTTCAATTTCGGCCTCTTTGGCTTTTCAACGTGGTGAGGTGGTTGAATCCCATGTGCCAAATACATCCGATCCGCGAAATCTCCAAGGAGATCCATTCGTGGGATGGAGTCCTGGAACCAACAGCGTAAAAAGCACCATCCAAACGGTGGTTGCAGGTGGGATTTCTGAACCATCAACTACATAGTTGTTTTTTAATGAAAATTATGAAAAAAAGATGCGCAGAGCAAAAATGTTGCTTGAAAGAAAAAAGGTGAATGCGAGAGTAAACAAAAAAAACTCGGGAGTATCTCCATGAATCAACCAAGATAAATTTCCTCAACATTCTGCAGGCACCCACAAATACCTCAATCAATGCTCAAACACTTCCATGGTTCTGCTGAACTGACAGCATCCTCCAAATTGTGACCTTCCAATGTGCCAGGTAGCGCCAAAACAGAGGCATATTCTCCCAAATGCCCGGAGCCACCTAAGGTCGTTTAATGGTTTTTTGCCAATTTCCGACATGTTTACCTTATCACTATGGATACACATATACACTACATATATCACTATGACTATGTCATATATAAATGACACTAAATCAAGTACAAAAATAGGTATGCGTAAAACAAGGTGACAGTGATTGCACTGAGTTTGCATCCTCATTCCCTCAGGATCTTTTTCTGAAGCAAATCCCAGGCACTGACTAAATGATCAAAAAGGATAGCAGACCCTCGAAGTTCATCCTTCCAGCCAAGCTGTGAGTGGCGCTTGAGAAATGCTTTTCATATTTCTTCCTAGAGTATAGGTGACAAAAAAGAAAACAAATGGGAGCAAGCGGTTCAACAAACACTTTCAAGACAGAGTCATGCTGGAAGCCAATACTGGAAGCCAAGCAATGAATCTAGGGATTTGTAGGGGGTTTGCAAACTCTAATCCTTCAAAAATGATCAATGGGGGTTTTAACTTCTCATAGCAAAATGACGTGTTCTTCAAAAAAATTCATCCCTATTGGCCAAGAATGAAGCCACAACAATGGAAATGCAGAGCTGTAAGTAGCCACTTTGGAAATCACCCATTGCCCCAAATATGCCCAAGCTACTGTTTTATACATGTTTTTTAAACAACGACTAGACCAGTTTGCGGCTGAGTACGTAAGTATGTTGGCCAATGATGGCAGCTATCAAAACAACTGGCAGGAATCAAACCAAACAATGAAATGAAGCACCGTGTCAAACCAAACATGTTTATGTTCAATCGACATGTAGGAAACATTTGCACCTATGTACACACATCGAAATCAAAATTTTATACAGTGCAAAGGTGTCAAGTGCATTTCCAACACAAATCTAGAGGTCTGTGCAATCTAGTCGCCGCGTTTTGCAGGAGTACCTTTCTTATCTTCCACTCTCACAATACACCAGCGTGCCTGGTGTGTGACTATACCGACTATAGCTGGTTTATACTGGTTTTGGCATCTGGAATTTGTGTATATTTGTAAAAATTTCCATTCATTCATGTTCATTTTATACTTCTCAAAAACAAAAAAAACGGAGACTAGAATCTTGCAGCTTGGCCATAGCTGCTTTCCAACACCTACTTGTAGTTGATCATCCTTCGCGCCTGGACCACCTTTAAACAAGTGACCTGAAGATCATTGATACGAAGTAAAGGAGCAGCAGATTCCTATGCGGAATCCACGATGGCTTCAAAGACAAGATGTGAAATTGGGGAAATATCTCACACACGCACACAAGTTATTCACACTGGAAAATGAATGAACATCTTCATGGATAGATGTGGATAAGAATGAAAGGAACTGGATGACTACAATTTCACACAATTTCACTGGAGTGTTCAATACGTTGCCACCTTCCGTGGAGCTGTTCAACCAACAAACTCCCAAGGCTATGGTGCCTTTCCAGCACCAAAGAGACGTATAGCTTCTTCCATCTGACATGCCGTGCCGGTGAAAATGCCAGCACCTCCAGTTAAAAGCCACCGCATCAGCGATTGCAAGCAACAGCCCATGGGAGAATCTCAGAAATTATGTGAAGGAACTAGTGGCACCACTCACCCAAATGCAGCTACACATGCAAATATCAAGTTTAAAAAAGTTATATAGTCTAGCAACAATGTGATGGAATCAAAACATGAAGTGAAGCAAGCCAGCTGGCCAAACAATTTCACTTTTCTAGGCAAATTCAAAATGATCCATGTCCATCAATCTATAACTTGCTATCACTTTGCTATGAGTTGGGTAGAAACCCCAGGATGAGTGCTCCCACTCCCAAAGTCCAATGGCCTGACAGGCCCATCAACTGGGAATCTTCCGTCCTTTTGGCACTTGGCAGTGGCCCTACAAACTTCCACTTCAACTCATGGACGTCCAAGAATTTGAATCTGTTGCTAGGTTTCATGTACCAATTTCGACCACCTAAATTTTCCCATCCCAAAATTCCCACTGATTTCCTGCATCTCCAAAAACCACAACTTTTTGGTTCGGTCCTGCAGTCCAAGCCCGCAGTGTAGTTGGAGAGAAGTGCCACTGGAGTGAAGCTATGATTACCCAAGCCGAACCTGGGATTTTTGATAGGATTTTCTGTGAAATTCTGGTGTTTCGGAGCACTATAGAAATTGCGAAGTTTCAATATAACGATATCAACTAGCCAAGCTGGTGCCCCAAAATAAACAGTGACAGCAGAAACTGGACCTAACAAAACAGGACGCAATAAGATGGCAATGTGGGATGCAGCTGAAAACAATATTTGGACACCTAATGGTAGCTGCTGAATTCGGCCTTTACATATCAAACACACTCTTGGAGAGAAGAGAAAGCTGGAGAGGTCCCGCCTGCTCAAAGAAACATAGGCAGGATACAAGCCGTCAAAAACAGCATGTGCCCAACGATCTTGCCAAAGCGCCCGGAATAGAACCTGTTGAAGTGATCTGCTAAAATCATGTGCATTACTGCCACCCTAAGTTGGCAATCCGAACAATTCAAAAAAGTGTCACAAATGATGATTCACCACAAGAAGGATACTTAAACTCTTAGGCTGGGGTGATCCAAGTATCTCAGTATCTCGCGAATCAATCAAATTCAGAATCCAAATTGTGAATCTACTTTGGTTGTCTGAAAAATGGACACAGGAACGGTTCCTGGTCAAGTGTATCACCAGCTATGGTTCCAACCGATTTGAAGATACTAAGACTGGCACGCTCAAACCACGATGGTGCGAAACTGTCCCATCACCTCAATTAAATGCCGCCGCTCATAGTCGTGGAAAACATTGATGTGAGAAAACTTTCCATGTTATTACGGAAAAAAAGTGGTCGAAACTGAAAAGACTGAAGTGAGAAACAAACAAAAAATCCTAACCATCAAAAAATCACATCTTCCTCCACCTCATTCAATATTCTAGGCGCGCGCGTAGTCTCGGAGTGCTTCCTTGGATTGGAAACTTTTGACCTTCACAGTGACCGGCTTCTCCACTTGAATGGCGGGCATGTCCCAGTCGCCTCCGGAGCTGAATGACAGGAAGATCTGAAGAGCTGAAATGACATGAGATGTACCAAACCGCTGCAACATGTTGAAACGATAAATGAAGTCTTAGTACAACTTGTAACTTCTGTTGAACTTATATGCCCTTCTGCAATATGTGTAGACAACATATTTGTCACTGATGAAATTGAACAATCCTCAGTACAGTACTGTATATGTGTTTTTATGCCCTTACTGTAGATAAATGTGCACTATGTACATACAGAAACATGATATACATATTAGTAATAGTTTTTGAATGTACATCTTTCATCATCTTTCTACACATCCATATGAAGTATCAAAATGAGGTGTCGTCAAAATCAATTGCAAGTGTTGCCAACAGTCTGCCATTGCATGTCTCTATTGTTGTACAGTGTGATCGACATGTGTTTTACTCCCAAAACCAAATGAAACAGGCATAGTATACAGTACATAGCTAACCTGGTATGTATACAAGACAACATATACACGTTGTATCACGCTGCTAGTAGAAATTGGTACTGTCTCCTAATGACTTGCCATGCAGTTCTACAAACAACATGCAAAGAACCAGAGTGATACTGCATGTTTCACCTTATGAAATATTTATGAAGTTTGGTTGCAACCGATATTGCTGCAGCTAAGCTGCTAATCACGATCTCCTTCTCAGAGGCGTTCTCCACCAACAAAGTGATGACCCAGCTATCTCCCTCCAATGTCAAATAAGCGCAATGAAAAATACATGACCTCGAGTAATCTCGACGCTGGAGGCTTTGTGGGGTGCTGTGTCTGGGCAGCATAGCAGCATAGGACGACTGAATGGAGTTGAAAAAATCCAATCCGAGTCGCTGGTCGTAGCCTTTGGTGCCCTTGCACTCATAAGTGGATATCCAATCTTCACAGGTTTGCACCGAGTGAAAGTTGGGCCTCAAAAAGTGCAGCCCAGTGAGCGTGTGAACAGGATGAAACCACTTCTGACCCGGTGAAATGGTGAGGATCAAAGCAGTTCTATGATGTTCTATGCTTCTTGATTCCAAAAATGAGTGGTCTTTTGATAGGTCGTTTGTCATAATCTTCCACCATGTTGCGGCATACCGCCACCACTACTCTTCTCCCCTGAAAGGTTCCAAGGATCTTTCGCTTCTCAGGATGAGGAGAGATTTCCCCAGCACTGCCTGCAGAAAAGCTCCAGAAGCTGCAGGGATGTTGGTTTGGACCTGCATTTCTTTGGATTTCCGTGGGTTTTCCCTACATCTGAAACATCCAGCCATCAACCAAAACAGGGCTGTGATACCTGGTCACCTCATGTTGCATCTACACCTTGCACAGCCGAGGTGCTAATTTCTCGTCTCAACAAGTCTCCAAGAGCATCAGCTCCTAAGACAGGGATGGTTCGAGGTGCTTTTTTTTTCGACCCCTTGGGATATCCACAGGGGATATGGATGCATATCATGAGGTATTTTTGGTGCAACATTCTGAGAGGCTTGCAGTTTTTCAGACCTAACCTTGGCTATGGATGGCTATGGGGCATAGCGGCATAGGTATGGAAAGTGAATCAACATTCAGTCCACTGCTTTTGGGAGGAGGATCACCCCGAGGCATACCTGGTGGCGTGTCTTCCTTGTATAGCTCTAGGGATTTATGCCTGACCCCACGACAGTCCTGATGACAACAATCCAATGGCCCAAAAGATCAAGCTCCGCCAACCAACAGCAAAGACCATGGAATCACTGCAACCTTGACGCCGGTCACAGTGAAAGCTAGAACTGCGGACCACTGGCCCATCCTTCAAGACCAAACAGTTGCTTGACATGGAAATATGGATTGCTGGTTGATAGGTGCTTGGCAAATGCTAGTAATCCTGCGGACTCTTTCAAAACAAACTCACTTGCTGTTCGCTTCCATCCACCATTTTTTGTGTTCGCTTGGCCAGGTTCATGTCATTGATTCAACTATCTAACATGTTCATCCTGAACAACTACCCAATCTGCATGCAAGATGCACGCAAGGCCTGATAAATCCGCCCACTGTCGCCATGCAAGTGGTCAACCCCTTGAAGAGGCTGGCAAGCATCCGCAAGCGACGAGGCTTGAGCCGAAGCATACATTGCACGGTCCGCCATCCGCCATGTAGGAATTCTTCTGGTTGTGGTAAAAAATCCATAAAAGGTGTAAGTATTAATGTCAGTCTGCTCGCATTGCATGTACTAATTCACCAAAAACTGGGGAAACCTTTGCAATCCACTTATGGTTTCCCATTGGTTTCCCTATTCTTTTGACTTAAATTCCACCATCCCTTCTTCTTCCACCTCGCAATCTCTGCGTTGGGCGACTTGCAAGGTTCCAAGGGACACTGCAAAATCGTTGGCCCTGAGATCACTACACAAGGCAAACGGTGTTTCAATGTGCTTCAATCTGTTTGGGGAATGATGGCACCATGTGATACATGGTGAATCCGCACTTACAAATCAATGGAACAAAATATTGCAACTTCAAAGAATCAGTGCTATCTATTAAAAGGATACTGTACAGGAAACAAAAGCGAACCCCGAGAAATGTTGGGCACCGGATTTTTGGATATTTTTGGCACCTATGACCCAATGGCATCTCAAATGATATGGTCATCACTCTGCCCATCCCATCCATGTTCATGTTGATAGGGATGTGGATCATGTTGGCCAAATTATGCATACCTTACCAAAACTCAAACTCCTGAAATATCATGATAAATCGGGCCAGTTAAGTAAAAAAAACGTTTATAATATGTACATATGTCTATAAAACTATAGCTTTTGGAGTGATGTTACTGTGACCTTCAAAAGGTGCTTTGGTGACAAACACGTGTAACACATTTTGTCAACCATTGCCATACACAGTTCACACAGGCACCCCGCATAAAGTCCATATCATACAATATATCTATTCTATACAATTGAACAGCAATATTCCACCAATGAGCCACGTGGAATCTTTTTAAAACAATCATAATCATCATAAGGCTAAGCCCCTCCAAGAATTTCCTCTGAACACAGCCTCTCCTTCCGGAAAGTTTAAGATGTTTGAGGCATCACTCTTGAGCACTTGGTGTTGTATCATGACATGAGTTGTCAAATTGTTATACATCGTATAGATACAAATATGTCCCCGATGCTGAGCTTGCTTAACAGTACCTAAGGTAAATACATGATACTGTAATTATATGTAATTATCTACTACTTGTTGGATATGAATCAATATGACTGGTCTGACTGGTCTGACTGGGCCAAGAAACGAAACACAGCTGCCTTCCGATGCTCCACACCAGCAGACCTAAGCTACTGATACGCACTTAAAAATCTTCAATTTTCCTCATGCTGAATTGATTGCCAGTGATTGCCATTGTCAAATTGATGTCCAATCCAAATCTTCAAGAAACACCATTGGCGCCGAGCATTGTAAGTGCCCTCTGGCGCTATCAGGATATCCCAAGATGCCTCCGTGCCATTCCTCGGTAGCTTCCCATGCATTCACATGATGACGATGATGATGCCGCTGGTGGTAGTGAGCTGGTGGTAGTGTTCATGACGATGGATGGTACCACAAGGCAAAAGTCAAGAACAACACATCATATGTTATATAATAATCATTTCTTGGGTGATGGCAATGCATCAGGTGAAAACACCTGTGAGAGACTGGAATGCGCACACGTGATATAATTATATATCTATTTAAACAAATATACACCACATACACATATAACAATATGAATTCATAATTGCCCCGTGCAACTTTCAATAACTGGGACTGTTGTTGGAAAGAAGCCCTGCATGGACGCTGGCTACCAGCACACTGACCTTCAACAGTTCTACGAGTAAACATCCAGGACTGCACTGACTCATATCACTAGACGACTACATGTCTGCATGTGTTAGAAACGATGGGCTGAAACGTCAAACATGGATGGCTGGTATTGAATGGTATCGACATGATTTGGATTACTTTTCTTCTCTTGCTTCATTCTGTTTTCAAAGGTCAAATGTGGTCAAGACAAATGTGTTTGTATCACGACGGGCCCCAACACATCCCGGCTGTCTGAGCTGTCCCCCACGCGTTTGAAGCAGCACCAGAGCGAAAGTCGAACATTGAGGTGAACTGAGCAAGCTGGTAACGGTGGTTCACTATCCCAACATATCCCAACTAACCTCGTGTTTTCGCATACGACACAGAAAAGGGCTCACCTTTGTGCGCATACAGCCATGCTGTTGTTGTAGCAGGCATACCAACAGCCGTGGTGCTAAGAGTACAAATTGCAAGATTTGAATTGAGATCCACACTGTAGAAAATAAACCATTACACCAAAATGATTATCAACTAGATACATTGTCTCGACTAAACGTCTCTAACCGGTCATGTGCAGAACTGCGCAGTCCGGCTTGAAAACAAAAAGTTGGTCGTATCTTCTTAATCTTCCCGCGACATGATGGCTTGCCCAAATAATTAGTACGTCACAAAACATCACAACAAACAATTATCAATTCATATAAAATCACAGCCGCAACATCCAAAGACGTCCCAATGTATGTTTTTTAAAAAAAAATATATATATATACATATTTAAAGAATTATTTTACATAGATACGTACTTCTTTGTTTAAGGGTTGCTGCCATTCAGCATCCTTCAGTGCAATACCCAGAGGTGAAGAAAACCGGTAACACTGTCAGCCTGCATTCTACGCGACCTTGGAAAACGTGTCAGAGATGTGCAAAAGGACACGTTAGAAGTGCTTGAAGTTGCTCTTTTGGCTTTCCACTTGTGATTTTCCCTCAAGTTCTCTTGGAATGGCAGCGAAATGGGCTAGGAATTAGAGCGTCTAATTACCAACAGTAATTTGACTGTGATATATAGATTCAAATATAGATCTACATACTAAGTGGCCAGTGGCAGCTGTTTCAGCAAGCTTTTGGAACATCTGCACGGCTGAACATCCCGAAGATATGCATTCCAGGAGCAGGGATTCATTAAAATAGCAGGTCACTGAGTCACAAAGTATCATCGACACAAACACTTTCACTGACACAAACACAATGGTATCAATGATAAAAAGGAAGATACACATGCACTCTGGGGGACTTTTCACTTACCATTCCAGAAATACTCTTGCAATCCGTCATAGTGTGACATGGTTTTGCATTATAGACTTGTGACATATTGTTCCAATTGGTTCCTTTTCACACCGACACGCATTTCATTCAATTCTTTCCATCCCTTCCGGCGCTAATCCGAGCTAAGAGAGTGGCGCTGGAGTTGTGGAAGCCGGCGTTGTGCTTGCCTTGACTGAATGACTGACAGAGGCTATATATATCTAACGAACTACTGCAACAAATTGAATGACAGGCCAACTAACTGACTATATAATAATCTTTGCAAAAAAAAATGTACATATTAATCAAATATATTCGAACCATAAATAGAAAAGAAAACATTACGCACATAGATACAGTAACGTTCAAACATGTCCTAAGTCATGTTGAGTTCGGATCCTGACAAAGCATTGCAAGATAAGATTGTACACATAACCTGTGCACTAAAGGAACTTCCATCCACTTGAAGTTATATAAAACCAACAAGACTCCCCCTGCCTCGCTAACTTGTCTGCAACCCACAGTTTGTGGGATGATTCGTATCCTGGTCGTGTCGGGAAGATTTGGGGCCCGCGTTAAAGTGAAGTGAACTGCTTTCAAGACACCGTCAAAAATGCATCCAACAAAATACTTAGTGGCAAGACTTGGGATGATTGCTCATGATTGCTCTGTTAAGGATCATCCAAATGCATAGAACAAAAAGTACGGAAGGACTTGAGGTATACTGTACCACCTTCCGCAACTTACAAGGTACTGCAAACAGAGTTTTCTTTGAGTCGCCGGTGGAGCATCTTCAAAAGGATTGGGAAAGCACTATCGAACTGCAACATCCTGTGGAACTCTGCCGGACGCGGATGTTCACCCCCTGAAACCCATCAGGGCCTATCTTCAGTGGCCTGAGTTGTGTAGGATCGTTCCCCCCGCAATGAATAGAGTCAAGGATTCTGTTCATGTGGTTTCTTGTTTTGCATTTTCCCTGTAGCAAACCGGCAAAAAAAACGGAAGAAAACAACACAACAGACTTAGAATTGGACCTCTTCTGTTGGTCATTCCTTTACCCAAAAATGGTTGACTTCTTCGGGTGACAAATCCACCGTTTTGCATGAACAAAAACATTTTTCTTCTCAACAAAAAGAACCCCAGAGTTCGTTCAAGAAATTGAGTCAAATCTCGTAGCCCGTTCTTTGATGAAAGCTTAGTTTAGTCCGAAATATATCAGAAACAAATAGAAACACTATTTCATATTTCTATATTTCTGGTAGCATGATGCTCAGAAACGGCTCTGAATTTCAAAACTATCCTCAACCTCAACCTCCGACAAAGACGGACAAAAACATGCAGAAAGCTGGCAGTGACAATGCTGACCAGCAGCTAATCCAATGCCCTGCACCGTGATCTGCGTCGGTTGAGCTGGATTTGCTACAAACCTGTAAGCTGAACGTGCCGAAAACCCAATGCAACAGCTTTGATTTGGTCCACCCCTTGCAAATGGGTATATATGCACATATTTGTACAGCATTGTATATATATGTATATATAGACTTATGGACAAGATACATTTGCAATATTATTGTCTCTCCATCTGTCATCAACCTGCTTTAGTTATAGTTTAAACTCTAGGAAGTGACCCTTTTGCAAGGGGCCTGCGGTTATGGATCTTTAAAATGAAAATCACAAACAGGGGATCTGAACCCAAGGTGTGCCATATGGATCAATATGGTGCAATGGTGCTACCCTACCTTGTGGCCTTTTGGTGACTTGCAGAATTCAGTGGACAGTCCATTTGTTGGCAAAGGGGTATGGAGATGTGTTAAGTTCACAAGTAACTTCATCGAAAAAAAAACGAAGCTCCCTCAAATGATTTGAATCCCTCCCGGTTGGGCAAACTCTATTCTCCTTCAAACTCTCCTGCCCCAAGCTTCACGAATCATGCCAAGAACCTTCCTCTTCAAGCCTGGAAGATAGAACCCAAATCTCCCCACCCGGGAGCCTTAGGCTGCCAGCACCTTGTGGTCCACTGACCTGCAAAGTACCCACCTTCACCCATGCCACGCAAGTACTCGCCTTAGTCGAACGATAGGATGCATGTTTTGGTGTACTCCACCGGTGTAGTTGCAATGGAGAAAGTACTGTAGCCTCAAATGTTAAGAAAACGGAATTGAAGGTTTTGCGAATGAAAACCCTACAAACATATGATGCAATGATGCGAACAAATGTGGTGCAAAGTCAAAGACTCGCAGAAACCATATGAATCGACATAGGATAGAAACCAGTTCGATCAATCAATGAGGCATGACAAAAAGACGTATTCTGAAAAAAAAACAATGTCAATGTAGGTAAATCAACAAATGTATGGTTAGAAGAAAGGACAAATGTCATATGTCTTTGTACCATCTATTTAGTTTACAAATATATATATATATACATGTTACATATGTATATCGACAAAACATAGTGAGTGAACAAAAAACCTACCGCAGGTTTTGAAGTTTTCACCACTTCCGACTCCAAAGATAAACCCCTTCCGGATCCCCGCGCATAGTGCCGGTCGCAGTAGCACACATGAAATTTATCGGCCTTCGGTGAATCACATCCCAAGATGTTTGGAGTTTCAAAACGATGGTGTTTGTTGGCATTCCTGGAAACGGAAACGTCACATGTCGGATCACACTCTATTAGATTCGGGTTCTAATCATGTACAACTACTCCACAAACTGATGCAACCATTGACAGATTCCTTCTTTAAAAGGATGATAGCAGGTCTCAAGAGTAGAATTGTCATGTTTCATCATGTTCAGTAGATTTCCATATTTGTCCTGTCCAAATGTTCATGAGCACGGCTAAAGCAAGAAACTAGGCCCGGAGCCCTGTTCACTTGAAGTCCTCAGGTGACTCTCCAGTGACTCTAGTGATGGAGGCTGAAATACGGTGACACTCCCAACTTCCAACAAACTTCTGATTTCCTATACCAATGACACTATCAGCCTCCAAAGCTGAAGAACATGGGCCAAAAATAGATCAAGAATACAAAGGCGTCCGAAGTCCAAAAGCATTTGT
Organism: Breviolum minutum Mf 1.05b.01; assembly: GCA_000507305.1. Classification (NCBI taxonomy): domain Eukaryota; class Dinophyceae; order Suessiales; family Symbiodiniaceae; genus Breviolum; species Breviolum minutum. Next base: position 86,776 of record DF240648.1, on the reverse strand, counting down.
TTCATCTAGAGCTTGCCCTGCAGGGTCTTCAGTTGATTTAAAAGATATTTCACCATGATCACCCCGCATCTATTGTTCCATAGTGGCACTTCTTCCTGCACACCCTTCCCATATCCCAGCATTCTTCACCTGTCAGTGCCACCAAAGTGTCCGCTCCAAATGAGTTCACGTCCAGAACCCCAAGAGCCCGAAGAAAGCGTGGCAACGGGTTCAGGCTCACACTTTCCCACCTGAACACATGAACCAAACTGAATCTTTGCTTTAACTCGGGAAAGGGAAAGTAGAGCAAGGGTATTTTTGGCAAAGACTCCAATTTTTCTTGAAATCCAATTCCTCAGTAAGATCTGCGAGGTATCTGCCATTTACTCTTTCCTGGACTCATCTGACAACGTTAAAAGGCATCTCATAAAGTGCATCCATGATCATCCGAGCCCAAGGACGTTCCACACAATGCTTCCTGAATTGAGGAAAAGCTGCAAACCTGAAAATTAAAATCGTCCTGACAGGTCAACATGGATCAACTTGGATGAACATGGTAACCCCCCTTCCAAATGGGCTGGGATTTCGCACTCCACTTTCCAAGCAGGTGATACCTACGACCTTCGAAAGGCTCAGCTGCGAGAACAATCCCGGTGTTGCCCCAAGTCCAGTAGCGGGACAAAATGTTATGATGCACTAAAAGTATTCAGGGAAAAACTATTCTGCTTGTATTTTTTATATTTTGTTTACAAATACACACACACATATATATATATATAAATAAATAAATGAATCTGAAAAGTACAGAACTAAGATATGATGAAAACATATCAAATATGTCTATAGGTTATAGCTAGAAATAGAATCACTATGATCAGTGCTGCTGACGACCAATTTACATCAAATTAGATTATATATAACACTTAAATATCAAAAGTTAAAACAACGTGACAAAACTCGCGGATTTGCGGACCCTTTTTAAGTTCAAATCTTTGGATTTTTCAGACCACTGATTCAACCTGATCAAAACCATCATGGCTAAGCTGCTTTCAAACAAAACAACTTAAAACAACTCACCAAAATCCCTGTAAAATGAGCTATGAAATGAAATTGTAGACATTTCCACGGTGTGCGTTTTTTCTTTAACCCCTGATCCCTCAAAAAGGTCTCAAAGGTTTGGATCATCGAGAACGAGAACCAATTTGTGCAGCAATGAGCCTGGATCTCTGGAGCCCAGAACCCCAAGCAGAATGGTTAGAACTATAGCCATGAGTTACCACAAACACATCATTATGATATGTAATTTTCCATCAATTTTTCTGTTTGGGGATGATGTGACCTGATGTGGAAACGTATTTTGGCCACGAGTTTGCGACTAGTATGTGATGTTCCTTTCCTGGAGACCCTGACTTGAAGAATAATAAACCACATGGCCTTCTGTGCTCACCGATAAAGCCAGGAGGTTGTGCGCAATTACAAATCTAATAAGTTGGCGCAATCAATGAATGCTAGGTACATGCGTATTAGGAACCCCGGAACTTTGCAGACTTTTGACGAAAATGCTTTCTTTGACAGGGTTTGCATCGGTTTGGGCATGGGGGTGATGTTTATACGGGACACCCCTCATAATATGGTCACATTCATCACAAATCCTGATTGGCCACTGAGCTACCGAGGAATGAAGCTGCGTGGTATCACATGCACCTGAGTCAACTGATGGCCCCCATTGATTTTCGTGCATCACATTGATGACGTTTCTGGGGAGTTTGGGGATGGTTTGGGATGTTTCGGTGGATCACATGTCATGATATGTCATGTGCATCACTCTCGATAAACAACGACATCTCCTGGTCACATTGTCAGTATACTTATAAACTCACACGATGTTCTTATTCGATATTTTGTTTGAATGGGACATCGAACTCAACTATAAAACCATCCCATGGAACTCCCTTAAAAATAAATCCAAGTGACTGGAATCCGGTATGATGAAATTCAACACTTCAATTGCAGTGTACTCTCAGGAATCTGATCTGACTACCTTTCCTTCCACACACAAAAAAAATCACCTTTGGGGCTGCGGACCATCAAAGCTGATGATCTTGGCACGTGCCCAACTTGCATCTGTGCCGGGGCCGGGGGGGGGCAATAGACGTCCAGCTTCATTCAACCAACAACTGCACCACTGGGTAATGTCAGTAGCTGAAACATCATATTTAAAGGTGGCTTCGGTAAGATGATTGCCAGACCCATGTCATGTCCTTTATGTCCTTTTTGGGGAATTGAATGCAATTCCAAAACCTATTTTAAGCAGCAATGCATTTCTTCATGGCATTAGTTTGCATGGGTGAATCTTGAATCTATATTTATTACTATAATACGAACTGACATATATACATGCGTGCATGCACACAAATCATGAACAATACATATGGAATTACCTTTAAACAAGTCGAGTTATAGGTTGCAAACAATCAGCCAGTCAGTCTATTCTAATATCTATCGTTGTAATATGTCATCTGGATTGCCGTACAGTTATTACGTGCAAACATGCAACATGTTCAATCATATGTACACACATGGATGTACATACATGTAGAAATAACTGGGTGACCGTACCGACATCATAGTCACTAGCCACTGGCAGTCGCAATGAGAAAGGGGTTCCCACCACGGCGACCCAGTTCTCAGTGACGTCACCCATCAGAACAGTCAGAAGCGAGACTGGGTTGCTATATTGACAGGAGTCCTCCTGAAGGAAGGTTGATGAATCACTACTGGTCACATCATTAGGTTCCCCATGCATGGATCACAGAAATATATATATATATATACATGAGAGTGGTTGCCCCTTGATTTTGCAGAGATAGAGAGAGGGGGTAGTGATAGCCTGATTGTTGCCATAAGGAAGTTGGAGATGGGTTGCCATGACCATTCAGTCATGACTCCCAGAATAAGAGTACCGGCAATACAAATACTACTACTACTACTACTACTACTTCTACTACTTCTACTACTTCTACTACTTGTACTACTTCTACTACTTCTACTACCGCTACTACCACTACTACCACTACTACCACTACTACCACTACTACCACTACTACCACTACTACCACTACTACCACTACTACCACTAATACTACTAATACCACTAATACCACTACGACTACGACTACTACTACTACTACTACTACTACTCCTACTCCTACTGCTACTGCTACTGCTACTACTACTACTACGACTACGACTACGACTACGACTACTACTACTACTACTGCTGCTGCTACTACTACTACTACTAATACTAATACTAATGCTAATACTAATACTAATACTAATACTAATGCTAATACTAATCGTCATCACAAAGATCAAATAAATATTTGTATCCAAAACAACATCAATGCCAACGCAACAATGACACCATCAACGACAACAACAAGCTTCGTCATGCTCATTAATGTTGGCCATCATTGTCATCAGTGCTTCATAATATGAGCCACAAACATCTTGCAAGATGTAGCAAGTAATTACTATTTACACGGAATCACAATAACAGTTATGATAGAATAAAGTGCAGTAGTCTCATTCTCAGGATCAACATGATCATAACAATCATATACAATCATGATAAAAGTAATTAATGCCTACCTAAAGTGATTACAGCGTCAGGACCATGACCAACACTTCGCAACACCGCCAATTTACACAGTCACTTCCAAGAAAATAATCTAAGTATATCCAGTATATCTAAGTACCCAGGCATTTACCGTGGAAATCAGCCCTCCAGTAATGGGCACCACCAAGCCCACATTGTTCGAAGGCATCACCTCAAGTGCTTCTTTGATAGGCCTTGCTGGTCCGAATATGTAGCATAGACTGGCATATCTATCAATTGCAAATATGCACAAATTAACATTGTCATATGTGGGTAAAATGTTTTCAAGAGGAAGATAGATTGAAATCTAAAACAAACAACTTGTAGATTTGTTGAATGCAAATCGGTTTGAAGCAATGTGCTGGCATCTCAAAGCTCTTCCAAAACATTCCGAAGCAACAGTGTGTCGATGATGCTGGCAATCTAGCGCTGATGCAAACTGTGCGAGGATGTGGCACCCTTCGCCATCTCTCCCCTGGGCTCTCCCACGCATCTCCCATTCGAGCACTCCTCCCGTGGATAGCACCAAACCTGCGTGTGTGTCTCGGAAAATCTCCGATTTACGTGGTCAGAACGATCAGGACATTTGATCATTCATGACTACATGATTGCAAATAGCTTCTTTTTTGGGGGGTCGACAACATGATGCTGATGATTGATGCAAAATCATTACAACCCTGGAAAGCTGCATAAATTCAAAATGCCCTTCTGATGAGAGCTCGACAGTTCATCACGTGGAATGCATTCGGATGCAAACGAGGAACTGTTTGTCATGTGAAGATATGCATAGTCACAATCATCAATTACATATCATTGTTCTATGTTTACTATTGTTTACTGTGTGTTTATAACATCATACTAAGCAATGTCACAACTTTGCCTGTGGCCAGTGACCAACTTGGTGACCAACAACTAACTTGGGACCCAAACATGCAAATCGGTGGCGGATTCCAAGGTCACTTCTGGAATATGAATAGGAATATGCCTCGGCTCCAGTGACGAAATCGGAAAAGTGGATATAACTATTAAAACGACTGAAACTGGAGAAGGTTTAGACTTCAAATAGTGACAACATATACAATATACCATATATTCAACACATATCAGATTATCATATATGTATATTTCAAGAAGAAGATATCATATACAAACATATATGGTACAATATGCGGCATCATATACATGGTTGCGTGATACAAAATGGTTATTGAAAGCTCTTTGTACATCGTTTGGCAACATTTAGCAACTGGAAAATAAATAGGAATATGACTCGGCTCAGATAGAAACAGCTAGAGACACAGCGCATTTTTTCGGTGTCTGAAACAGCTTGAGCCTGCTGATTTCCATGATGTGAGACGCTTGTAGGCATCTGGAACTTCCCATGAATTGCAGCTACGTTGCACCGCATTGGGGCCTTGCTCCACGACCTCAGTGGTAGGACGATTTAAAAAATACCACGAGGACCGGTGTGTGTCTTTCATTGGTTGATAGGGCAAACAAAACGGGGCAATCCGGCGAAAACTACTACTACTACTACTACTACTACCACTAAACTACCTCCTACTAAGGACCTACTACTTCTTATCCAAATCGGGACATCTAAACATACCTAAACGTCCCCGCAGCAATGTTGCAAGCAAGCAGCTGACTCGATCGTAGTGCCTGTTCCCCAGCACCGTGGGAAGAACTTCTGTCGGTCCGAGAGCAATTCGATATCCTGCTTTCAATCATTTTGGGACATGGTGGCATAATTTGGCAGGATTCGGTAGCCGCGTTTGGCAAACCAAACAAAGTTATACCACCTGATTCTTGAGAAAGGTGACTTCTAGAACAAGAAAGGAACCACCAACAACTCCGACAACAAACATTAAATTTGCCATACTCATCTGAAATAACCGTTCCTTGATTCGTCTGTATCCTTCAGGGCTTGTTTTGTCCCTGCACATACCATCCCACATTACACCGCAAAATATCGCAAACATCCAGTCCAGCGTGCAGTTTTCCAAGTCAGACCTCCGCCGTCAAAAAACAGGTCAGTGATGATCATTGCAGTTTAAACTTAATATCCAGTGGTATGAAATACTTTAAGAAAAACTCTGTGTCGTGCATGTTCTTTTTGGCCTCTGTTTCGAATAATCTCTTTGTCACTGTCCTTTGCTATAAGAGTCATGGGCAATGACACCCTCAATATGTGGAATCTGCCTGCTTCAACCAGCTAGTGCAAATTGCATCATCAGCGCTGTTTCTTTGTGGAACTCCCTTTCTCCTACAATTTGACAATACTGGAAATGCAGAATCGGTCCCTCTGAAACTAGTTGCCTGTACAATATAGGGACAATTCAAACTTTTTCATGATCATTATGTTAAGGGATGGATCCATGGTAGATCCAAACATAATCACTGAGTTCAGAGCTTCATTGGGATAAAGTCACCAGGAGCCGCCCTGGTGGTCGCTACACAGCTATATTTCCTGAGCCCGGCAAAGCTGAAGCACATTTCCCGACAAACCATCAGTCCGTGATACTGCAAAACTTCAGGTTGGCGGTTCAGGTTGGTGTGTCACCTATCATTTGATTTGCATACTTGGGATATCTTGGGATGGGAAAATGTAACAAAAAACATGCGTGTGGTTGTTGTTTTGTAAGAAATATGCCAACAGCATCGTCAACTCAACCTTGGCAACCTTGCATCTATAATCTGGAGTCGTGAGGTATCTGTAGAAATTTGTAAACATCTGAGCTAAGTTGATGAAAACCCAAGCATCCTCAGAAACTGTCACACTAGGTACTTAAATGTATGAATCTCCGTGATCGTCTATTCAGTGGATAGACTTTCCAAACATGTTTCAATATCCCTTCACCCTTGATTGGTACACACAGCCAGGGCGCAAAAAGGTGCTCTGGACATCAACCTCCACACTGACCTCGTTGCAAATCCAGGGAAAGGAGAAGCAGGGAGAACACACGTGTGGAAAAGAAGTATGAAACCACCACCAACAATTGAAAGGGAGAATGGGACTTCAATCCAAGCTGCGTACTATCATGTTCCCTTTTGGAGCCTTCGTTTCAACCAACAACGCTGTGTGCATCTTGACATTGTCTTTAGATTTCTGTTGCATATGGGACTGGGAAAGGTTTGTTTCGCAATCCCTGAAGGTCTTTTGGGAAAAATGATGGGCAGAAATGCCACTGATGAGCTTCGAGGATGGAATCTCCAAGGTCCCCAGCTGCAAAGGGTGCTGCTGGAAGACTTGGTTTCCAGGCACCAGGTGTTACACCAACCTGGGATATCATGGCTTTTGATGACGGAAAGAAATGGACAAAATGGAATCTCTGGCTGAACAAATGCAGGGAAAAACACACATTGACAGTGAACGTTATCTTTCTAAAGCTTACTTTGAGAGTAGATTCTGGACTAAGAAAAAAATTGCCAGCATGTCAAAATTGGAATGATGCGTGATGGTTCTGCTCAAAGCCTACTAACTGTACCCCACAAGAAAACAACCCCACTGGCCCTCAACTGAACAACTCCAAACAAATCTACCAGCCACCTGCCCAACATGTTCTCTGCCATCCTTTTATATGAGCATCTTCGTGCCAACAGATCGGCATGCTTCCATTTTTAAGCTAATTTCATTTGTATTTCCAGCCTCACTTTTAATTTTGCATGGCATGGATTGACATGGTGCCCAACCCAAGTTTCCTTCCATCATTCGCGGAGCTCACCTGAAAAACCCAGGAATTACTGAGGCCACTGGCTCTCCGCACGGCTAAAATGGAGCCACTCACCTCAAGTGCGAAGGGGGGAATCCGCCCGGTGGTTCCTGACGACATGTCAAATTAAGAACACACATCGAATCCAATAGTGGAGAACAGCACCACAGCACCACGTTGTAGTCATGGTATGCAGAAGGAAGATGTTGGGGGATCACGAATGAATTACATTAAATCACAAGCTAAGGTGAAACAAAGGCATTGCTACAAATCCTGTCTTGTGACCCATTCGACATTGTTAGACATTGGTAGACCAACTCCCTCACAGCTGTGTGGCCCGAACGCGAACGGTACCCAGCTCGTGCTGGAAACCCTGGTAGTTGGTGACGGCTTGTTCCACACAATTGGCACCGCCTCGACTGACACGACTCCACGACATAGGTAGTCCCCCTTTGATGATTTGCAACATCTGCCATCATCAATTGCAGCTCTCCAAGTCCCAGGCCAATAATATAGGCACAATAGCAAATGTGGTAAGTACCGGGCTCACCTCAGGCAAAGGAACAAGGAAACATGAATCGCTGTGAAGTTGGTAATCCATTGCATATAGGCCAGGATAGAGAGAGAAGTGGCTAAAAACGCAAAACAAGAATGTTCCAAACTCAAGGGAAATGCACTTCTAATGATAATGAGAAACAAACAGACTTCTGATGATAAACGGATAGACTTCGACAGAACATGTATGCAAAAAGAAATCATCATCATCATCATCATCGTCGTCGTCGTCGTCGTCGTCGTCGTCGTCGTCGTCGTCGTCGTCGTCGTCGTCGTCATCATCATCATCATCATCATCATCATCGGTCATGATCATGATCATGATCATGATCATGATCATCATCATCATCACTATCACCATGAACATCTAGTTCCTTGCTATGTTTTTGGTCCTTGGTCATCTTACAACATCTTATACTCCCTCTTATTGGCACTTCACTTCCATTTCATCCACAGGTCTCCCCAACGAACACTGGCAATCTGCCAGGTGGAAGCCCAAAGATCTGGCAGAATCGCCTCGCTAGCAACTAACGTTGGGAGTTGGGTCACTGATCCGACCCAAAATCGGAGGAACGCATGACAAATACATATATAAGGGATACTGTTGGTGGACAAAATCCTGCACCACCTAACATGTATGAAACCCTGTAAATAATGGGATAAACTACCTATCAACTGGTGCAAGATTTCTTCCATCAAAAGTATGTCTTGTTAAAATGCCTTTGTATTGCATTGGGTGTCCATGTAAATTAAAGCCATCATTTTTCACATCTAAAGTCTTCCGATTTGCAAATCGAATGTCTTCAAGGGGCATTTTGTGCTTAAGCAGTAAGATAATATGCATATATACATAAATAGTAGTCATTGCATCTCGTTGCATTGGAACCCTTAATTTAATTCCAGGGCTGTCCAATTTTGGGTATTTCCTGGGCATCCCCGACATCGGGGCGAACTGAGGTGGGAGTCAAAGCGGAGGACCAATAAGGATATTCGCCATTATTCACCTCAGAGAGAGTCCAGCGACATCCAGCGGTCACAATCTGCAAGAAATATGGTGAGTATTTGTGTGTTTCATTGGCAGGGATCAAACCAATCGATATCAAGCATACAAACAAATTTGCAAACAAGGAAATATGCGATGCAGTAAAAATACATACATCAGGGTCCTCCTCAACACTGAACACAACAGAAGCAACTTCATACTTGAGGCGCCAACCATCCCGCAACTGTGGTTTGTACCAGTCTGGCAGGTGCAACTTGACTCGCATCCATCGGAATCCAGTCCGCAAATTCACCATGTTAACCATCTAAAATCATCACTGAAAAATGCCAATGGCTGGGTGTCAAAAAATGTGAGAAATGGACGAGTCGGTATCTCAAGTAGCATCTTCACATGTCAAAATCATAAAAAGTCTGCCAAGCAACCGGATCTAGCAAAGGATCAATGATGAATGAACTAATTACACTCACTTCCTCACAGAACCTTAGCGACCTTAGTAACCTCCACTATCTCCAGCCATGACGATATGGCAAGACATGCTGAGACACCTTTAAGAGCACCATTCGATCCAAAGAATCCCATTGTGCGCCACGAGATGTGATCTGGCACATCCTCAAAAGCAAGGATGAGGAAAAACTACTCACCGCCACTGACATTGCTGGAGACATTGCTATGTTAATCTTTGGAGATGCCAGTTCATACCTGTTAAGTTGCTTGCTGAGCCCTCTGCCACCCTCCCACCAGGTTCAGATAGGAAGAAGCGTTTTCTGGTTTTAGGGGAAAGTGCAGAACGCTTCTTACCATTTGCACCCAAAAACATATGGGAAAACACTTCTTCCGAACTACTAACTCTTCAACAGGGGGCCATCATCCAAGTGTTGATATTGAAGTGCTGCCGCCCCTGCTACCAACCCCAGTGTTCCACCAAAATTGATAAAATAGACAATAGTGTCAGCCACTGACATAAGTGGATTCTACTCAATTGAGCGACACTATATCCTCATTTCATTGAAACAACAACTCAAAGTTTTCACAAGTCTTTTTTTCCAACTTGGTGATTTTTCGAACCTTGGTGAAAACCTGGTGATTTTTTTAAAATCACCAGGTTTTCACCAGGTTTTGAAATTTAATCAGAACAAGCGTTTTACACCTAAGAAAATCAGCAAAAGAAGCGTTTTTACTTTTATTTTGGTGAAAAATAAGTGTTTTCGTGGTCAAGTTTGTTTGAAAATGGTGGTTTTTGAAAAACTTGGTGAAAACCTGGTGATTTTTTCAAAAAATCACCAGGTTTTCACCAGGTTTTGAAAAATCACCAAGCTTAAACAAATTGTTGAAAACGTGGTGATTTTTCAAAACCTGGTGAAAACCTGGTGAGTTTTCAAAAAATCACCAGGTTTTCACCAGGTTTTTGAAAAAATCGTGATTTTGAAAAACCTGGTGTTTTTTTTCCAAAAATTACCAGGTTTTCACCAGGTTTTTGAATATCACCAAGTGTTTTAAAGCTTTGGTGAAAACTTGGGTTTTTTTGTCAATCCTCCTCTGGTGTGCGTGAATTTTATTTGTAGAAAATTTTGAAAGAAGTGTTTTTGACAGTTGGATATATTTGCAAAACGCTTGCTGGGTTCTGGAACTAAAACTGCTTCGTGAAAACGCTTCTTCGGCTCTGAGCCTAACACCTAAGCAACTTAACATTCATACCAAACCTGGAAAGTATATGGATAATTGATTTTTCGTCATGCGCCCATGATCAAGCAATAGTTTAGAGTTAGAGCTTGATGGTCTGTCTGGTGCAGGTATTCTCACGCGGAAGTAGTTTCAACTAAGAGCCATCTCATGTTTTCATATTTGTTCTCTTGTGCAGGAGGCGAATCCTTAACCACAATTAAAGTCTATGGAATAGAAAAAACACACAAAGAATCCAAAAATATCCCAGATCTCCATTCTGCAATGCAATTGGAAGTTACTTGTAACTTCTATTCAATAATGAATAAGTGCCTGCTGAATTGGCTAGATCAGTAAATTCAAGAGAAGATTTTGGAAGAGTGACACACACACATATATATATATATGATATCATTCTGTTACCAACAAAAAATATAGTGTACTGATATGATGATGATATGTACATATATACAAAAACAGCAAATGCTTGAAGCGGCGGATCCCCAAATGCACGAGGATGGCACCTCATCAATCTAGTAGCAACCAATTCTGAGACCTCAAATAGAAGTCACCACTTGAGAGCCGTACTCACCCTGATCACAGCGGAACTCGTTGTTGAAGTCAGAGCCGCGAACATACAACATACCTCCGGCTCTCGTAGAAACGTGGCTTCATCCTATCCCTGAGTTTCGTGGCATGGTTTGATTGTTAAGAAAATCGAAGGGTGAAAAAGACAATAAATATGTGAATACACAAAACAGAAACACATGTGAAACTGCAGGTTTGAAACTTGTCAAAATAGTTGAAGCTCTGAATTGTTCTAAAAGAGCCGACATGATTCCACCAAGTGTTCAGCTACTGCAAATGTGCTTAAGGCATAAGCTTCAACTTCAGCATTCTCAATGCTGTCCCTTGACAAATAACTCTCCGCTATTTACAAGGGGAATGCTTTCGGTATTTTAAAGCCACTGCAAAACAACAGTTTTTTACCCCCTATTTTTTCAAAAAAACAAATTGCAGTTTTCAGTCAGGCAATAATGATCTTATAAGGTTATAAGGATTTATAAGGTTTGTATAATTGGAAAACGTCCTAAACCAAAAGAACTGACCCTTGTGGCAACCTCATCTGGAAACCTTTGGACTTCCAAACTATTATGCGGGTCTCCCAAAGTTGGAGGATTCTGGTCAAACCCCCCCAGACCTTTGTGACATTGCCGGACCGGTTCACTCTTCACATCTCTATTTTCACTGATTTAAATTGTCTTGAGGGCCTTCTCCTGTTGGACTTTGCACAAATGTTTAATTCTGAAACCCAAGTGGCCTGCCCGTTGGTCAAAGTCGATGCGATCTTGACACATTCCATTCAAAGCTCGGGTTCGACTGCAATAACACCTGACTCGGTTGAAGATCAGGCATCTGAAGGGCCAAACCAATCAATACAGAAAATTCCAGACCACAATCACATGAGCGGATCATTTTGGAATGAAATTCCAGATGGATCCATGGAGGATTCTGGTCAGCTGCAATGAGGATTCTATATTCTGGTCTCAGCAAAGTACCCCAAAAAAGCTCGTCTCTATATGGAGAGCGACCCCGATGACTTTAATGGCAGGTTTCAGCGAAATAAACACGAAAAAACCCTACCAAAACTTCTCCATACCAATCTCGATCTTGGTCGTGAACATCCCGATTCATCAACAGTCAAACCCCAACGTTGTACCCGGTTCCGTTTTTCGCCAAGGAACATCCGATACCTTCCCGTTCGGACTGGTGTGCCCAGGTCAAAATTCCAACCCTCCAAGCCTGGTTGAGACAAACAGTAAGATCATGGAAGAAAGGTTTTGGATTTGTAAACTTTCTGCTGACCGCTGAAGTTTGGCTGGATTCCTGTGATTTTTAAAATCGGTTCTAATAAAACTATGATGTATAATATGGATATTATAGTACCATCATAAAAACATCTCGTATATGAAACGTCACAGAATTCCCAAGACGCTTAGACATGGCCTTCGCTGGTTTCAGCCGCGAAGCGGCCAATGAAGATCCTGAAGCAGGAGCAAGCAAAAGATCCTCGCATTGTATGCTCTGGCAGTAGTATATATAGGTGTTTCCAACAATAGTGATACCCCAAAATGGATGGTTTACAATGGAAAACCCTATTAAAATGGATGATTTGGGGGTACCACTATTTTCGGAAACATCCATATACGTAGTTCAGTTCAGTAGTTCAAAAAGAGATTACAAGTCTACAGTACTGAGATTGAGTGGGTGGTGGTGGCGGCAAACATCTCAGTCTCACGCCCCCATTCCCTTGAATATAATATTGCTTTATCAAATGGGTTGGTATAGGTCTGCCTGAATCATGTACATCAATTGTCTCCCCTTAGCAATCTCATCAAGCAGTTCCGCTCCCAAGACCCACAGCCTGTCATTGCTTTCGGTAAAAAACTTGGACCTGGGAAGCAGTCTGAAGCGCATTCCATCAACAATCACAAATATGGCCCGGTGACTCGTGACAAACAAAACAACCAAAAAAACCCTGGCAGCCAAAATATGGGGTAGGATCAAACATGATGAGTTTGTACTTGTTTTGCTTGGGGTTTGGCTTGACCCGTGACCCGTCCGAAGTGCATCTTGCTTTTCTCCGGAAGCCAAGTTGTGAACAACTTTGATGTGCAACCGGGGGTTAAGAAAATGTGCACCCGCATGTTGCGAGTGGAAGATTGTTTCGCGGCGGTCTGCCTGTGAATTTGCTAAGTGGAGATGTTCACCGTGCACCCACACACCAAATTTTCAAACATACTGTCCACTGCAAAATAAGTTTGGCCTGTAGTAGTAAAGATGATGCAACAAAAATAGAGGTTGAACTCCCTGGGTCAAAATGCACACTCATCGAGCACATCTGAACTCCATTAGCAGAAAAAAAAATACAGGCGTATACAACACGCAGTGTTTAAGGCTAAAAGTCAAATTAGTACAGGCGGCAGTCTGTATGGCACTTATTTGTGCTTAAGCTGCCGGAGTGTGGTTAATCGCTTTGCCCAAGCTGGACATGATCAGAACCAAAGTCTGAGTTGCATAAAGGACACCGCAAATGTCCTGCCACCAACCATCTCTTCACACATGCTTTGTGAAAACAATGTCCACAAGGCAATTTAGCTTCACACCCATTGGCTAACATCTCCTCATGGCAAATGGAACATGCCTCCCCATGCTGACACTCGCCATTGCTTGTCTCAAGAAGTTTGTCCACAAATCTAGTTCTGCTTTGCAACTCCCAACAGGACTTCAATATGACTCGGTGGTCAGCCGAGAGTTTGTTGGAGATCACCATATCAACTGACTTGCCATTGCGGAATTGCTCCAACATGTCTTCGAACTTGGAGAAGCCATTCACTTCTAGAACAACTTGGCCAACTTCAACGTGAAACGCAGAGTTTTCATTCCAAGTTCCAACTGGGCTGGAAGAATCGTTCACTTCCACAATGATCAATCCATCAATGCTGCGATGCCCACCTAAGAGCAAGCCAAACCCTTCAGACTCGTTAGGACGTTGAAGTTGCACCCGGTGTGTTGGGTCGGTTGGGCCGATTTGGTGGCCCCTGTCTTTTCGCCACACTCTCTGGATCCTGCTCTGTGCACCCTGTGCCAGGCAGGTTCCAAAGCAACGCATCACAAGGAAAAAAGTTGGGCGGTTGATTTGGGCGTTGGTAGATTCACCAAAGCAAGTCGAACTTTATACGATTTGAGCCACCCTGGCAAATGCCAATGGCAATGCTGAAATCCACCATAAATAAACCTTGCCCCTCAACAACATAATGCATACATAATGTTTTATATATCAACAAAACCAATGGGACCACAAAACCAGTTGAACAAATCCCTCAAATGACTCGGATGCAAGGTGTACCCTCAAATGGTTCTACCTTCATTGACCTTCACTCTAAGTAGTTCTGTAGGAAAACTTCTCAACCTTTGCATCCCAACCTTCAAGCTTGCATATCTACACATATGGCATCTTAAACCACAACAGCTTAGTGTCAGGCCCATCTGTACTGAAGCTGACGGGAATACCCGCTTGACCACAGTTATCCAGGGGATCCACCAACATCAATGCCTTAGTCCAGCGGCAGTTCGGCTGCATAGGTCACCAGGTGATCTGCTACAAATCCTTGAGCCTCCCAACATCCTGGGCATCTAATCCGGTGCCACGCAAGTGAACCTGACATGTTCCACGCCTCGGTAGAGTTTGCATATCCATATGAAGTTTAAGATTGATACAAGTATATCAATGCAAAAAAAAACTATAAGTTCATACAATATCAATATATTCATATGATAATGCTATCATATAATTCATCATGTTTGTTTACTTTCCAAAACATGCATTAATGTTGTTTAACTGATGTATCATTCTTGCATATTACATCCTCACTATCATAATCTCAACAATCCAAGGCACAGGTAGCACTTGTGAAGGTCATCGCTACCTTCCAAACCCATCACCGTGACCTCACAGGTAAAACAAAGAGGTTTG
The DNA here is from genome assembly GCA_000507305.1 of Breviolum minutum Mf 1.05b.01. Lineage (NCBI taxonomy): Eukaryota > Dinophyceae > Suessiales > Symbiodiniaceae > Breviolum > Breviolum minutum. The sequence goes on along the minus strand of DF240648.1, from coordinate 71,669 downwards.
ACGGTTTGACGGTTTGACCCTGGAAATTTAACTCATGGATACCAAAAATTGAGGATCTGGAAAATGTATTTGTATTTCCTGTCAAATGTGAGGCAATTTCCATTTTTGTTAGGCAATTTCCATTGCAAATGTTGCTTCAGAAATCTTTGTCTTGAATTTTAGACAAAGAGTCGAAGTCTCATTGTGGGGGAAGTACTTCACAAATCTTCACAACCTATGTGCCAAAAGGTGCGCGCAGTAAATTCAACACCTCAAGGTTGATCATTTTCCCACATCACAAAATACTCACATCTGATTACCAAACATATTCCATCATGATCATCATATTCCTACTTGAAGTCCCAGGAAATGCAACCAGAAGCTGCCTGTCCAGCTTGTTGAAAGAAGTCTCGGTCTGTAACGGCAATGGAACTGCACACCTCAAGAGTCCACGGGCAAAAAAAAGTCCAAAACTCACAAATCTGGATGTCATGTTGAGTTGTTGCTAAATATATATATATATATATTATATGTATATATTTTTTCCGTCCCGGTAAAACATAACCACATGCCACTCCAACCTGTAACTCCTTACAAACAAATGACAACTTGAACATTAGTAAGCATGCCTCCTTGACCGGCACAATGAAACCAACAAACAAATAATCAAAACAGTATGCAGGCATGCATTGGATTTAATTTTAGACATACTTTGCATTGCAAATTGTCACCTGTTTTTTCTTCATTGCGTCTTGAACTCCTTTTTCAGCAAATGGTTTGGTTGTGCTGGCAGTTGGTAGTAGCCTACAGTATGCCTTGCGCCAACCAGCGGTTCCCAGTTTCCGAGTACAAACACCATAAAATGCAATAAATGTTATGCAGTGTTTTGTAGTCAAAACCAACTCAAACATTGTGTCTGTGCATGTGCAACTATAAATGTGGGGTAATTAATGTATACATTAAGGACCGACACATAGTTGTTAGCAAAAGGCATGCATACTACTAGCACATACTAGCATGACATTGAATTGGTATAATAATGTGCATGCTTATATCCGCTCATCATGTTCATATCTATCCAAAGATCCTGTGACCAAGCCTCTACCTACTTCACGAAACGAGTACCATACTTCACCATCAGCAGATTTCCACCACACGAAAAGTGGTAGCCTCTGCTTCCAGGGTTTCGGACAGATCCCTGACAATAGCAAGCCAGAAAGGAACCTGGTGCCTGCGGTGAATTTCGGTCGTTTTTGATGAATCCCCGAGAGTTTTACCCGTTGGAAGGAAAGTGTCCAACTGGGGTGAAATGAGATGTAAGTTTTCAACATGGAGAAGTCTAAATCTAGAGGTGATCTGACAACTACTGCGTTGTGACCACGCAAAGTCTATGCCCATATTCCGGGCAAAGCACCATTTTGACCCGGTGGGAACCCACAAATTCGTTGCCGGGTTCAGCAGCCTCTGGAGAACCAAATTCAAAGATCACGACGTCTTGCCCACTCTGATCTTTGCCTGCGACACTGGCGAAAGGTTCCAAGCCCTGGCTTTGCTACAGTAGATTGGAGTTTCGTATTTCATTCACCAATCATGTGAGATTGAAATGCAAAACTAGGATCTGAACCGAAATTGATACAGTATCAAAAGGACAACAACAAAGATATACAAAGATTATCTTCCTGATTTTTGTCCGAAGAGGCAAATGATCAAATCCATCTTTCGGCAAATTTGTTCTCTTCCAAAAACAATTATCACATTGTTGAATGGCACATGATGACACATGATGGCACCAGGCACCAGTGATTCGCTTCCACCCACCCGAATCACCCGCCGCCTTGGTATCCTCGAATGCGTGAGCCCCGTTGGAAGCTGGTCGCTGGGGCCTGTGGATCGTTGCCACACTGTGCGCCTGAACACAAAGTCACAGGATGTGGACTTAACAAAACAGCTCAATTGTGTCTAGATATCTCATTTATAAGTTTCCTTAAATTTTACATTATCGTGTATACATGTAGTATATATATAATATATCATTGTGTACATGTATATAATGTGAACATTAGTATAGTATGTTGTTGCTCTGTTTTCATTATTCAATAAAGACCTCTAAGATCTCTGATTCTTCGTGAACATGACTTTGCTGCAAATGAAGTGTCAACAACAAACAAAAGACAACTCTTACACCCAAGGTGCCCAAATCAAGTATGGGTGACGGGACCTCCCTTTAGTGAAAATGCGCTGAGGTAGCAAAGGGAGGAGAATCAAAACTGGAATGGAAAAGGAAACTCGATTCAACATTGCGGACCTTGCATTGACACACCCCCATCATCCCCCATCTACACTCTACATACGAGGAGGAGAGGTACATTTAATCTTTCAAATCATAGTCTTTGTGTGTCCTTGTCTTCAGTCTTAAGGCTTGAAGATTAAGAGAATGAGCCGGTCTAATGTGTCAACAGGATCTGAAATGACGTGATGGGAACGGCGGTTTCTTGATGGCCATTTGGGCTAACCCACAATCAAGGCTCGAAGTGAGGTCCGAGTTCAATCTGTATGCTCTCAGAGGCCCAAACCCACAGTAGCTGGCACCATTTGCAGGTAGTCGTTGGCATTCAAGCCATCTGGCACAGAAGCATTGTGCCAAAAGAGTGGCGAATCAAATCCATTCAAATCCTGTATAAAATCAAGATTTTATGACCAATAAAATAGTTTCAGGTAAAGTGACGGAATAAGAAACATGTCTGCTTCATTTCCTAATTACTGATTTTCCATCTGGGTACAGTACATAAAAGCCAGCACGGGATCATGAACTATCATGTCCGGAATAGCATTCAAACGTGTTGGAACGAAATACAGAACAAAACAATCCTGTAGACTTGCATCGCCAATTAGATGTTATAAAAAAACAACATGTTTGATACACTTTTCCTCAGAACATCACCCCCCCAAAAAAAAACCACCCAAAGAAATTGATGAAATGCAGCACTTCATGAAATGCACACCTGTCAAGGGGATCTCCACAACACAAGGGAAGTAAGCTGCACAATGCCAATGCAGTCCCACGTTCCTCGGGCTTCACGGCTTCACGGCTTCGGCGGTTAAAAACCCCGTTTTGGCTTCACATTCCGAGATCCCGGCACGCCACGAGCGTTGATGACACCTGCGTGACGTTTAAACATGGTTTTTTAAGGCTTCCAACTCCGGGAGTTGGTTTCTTCATTCTCAGTTCACAGGACGATTTCGTAGGATTTCCTGCGGATTTAGGTGTCTTTTTTTTTTGAAGGCCTTCATGGAGGGTGTAAGAGATGTTGTTGCAATAGAACTGAACGAATGTTGCATCCATTTCTAATCGGCTGATGAGCTCGAGTTCTTGGTTACCATGGCTGGTGGCACAAAAACTTCACTGACATATATATATATATAAATTATATGTATATAAGTGAATCTCACTCTGACACTCAATCAAGAACGAACTCAAAACACCAGGACGCAATGCTGGTTGAGATTGAAGTCTAGCGAAAATTATATGAAATTTACAGATATTGATGTTAGGATACTAGTATTACAATATCGCACAACAATGTATACCAGTCATAATGAATAATGAACGTGTAGCTCCACAAACATGCCACGCAGCCATACCCTAAACTGTCAAGCCTGCTTTGAAAGCAAAATCCTCGTCGCTGTCGCAGCCACCTGTGACAAGCAACAGTTTGGGAATTCGAGAAGACATAAGAAAAAGCACTCGCAAGGGTCCGAAACCTGTTTATCTGGCCCTTTTTCCCAAATGCGAAAGCATGCACACATGAAACTGAATACGTATGTACATGTACAAACAAGAAACATATACAGTATCTGTCTGTGTTGTTTTATTTTTAGGTGTCACAAGACTAGTAGTGTATAGATGTATACATTATACAAATATCATTCTGTAAGTGTTCACCTATACACACCTAGGACCTAGACATTCCTAGACCTAGTGCTACAAACAAGGAGAGCATACAATTTCATAACAAAAAAACATCGATCTTCCCTACCATCTTTTTCAGAAGATGTCCCCATTCCGCCAGCTATGGAGGCATTTCACACACCTGTTGGACTCAGACCCCATGTGGCCTTGCCCGGAGTTGCACCAACAAATGTTGTATTCACCACCTGTCCAAGGCAGGTAATGGAGATAAAGAGATTGCGAGACGGTCCCAAGCACCAAAAACATCTATCTACCTTACAATATGATCTAATGATCGTTTCGATTTGGGATAATAATATATAACAAGATCCGCGAATGTAGTCCAAACATATGCATAAAGCACTCAACCCGCTTCAGAACTTGGATGGTGTACATTTCGTTGGTAGGACAGCGTGAAAGTATCCCCCAATCCCCAACAGATATCAGCATGTCAAGCATGTTCATAAGTTTGCTAGTCTTTCCAAAGGTGCTTCGATTTGTGGAAACAGAAAGAAAGAGAACCATAGACACGGAAACTCTGGGACCATGTGCCCAAGAGTTGGATACCTTTTCAGGGGGGTGCCACTAGTGAGTTCGAAATTGGGATGCAAACAAACCTTGCATACAACAAACGTCGATACCAGAACTCCGGAAAAATACCTTGGAAAAAAACAATGGCCTGCAAGTCAAGACCTCCTTATATAAAGATGGGCTTCATGAAAGTGCGATATGACCAAATTTGAGAAACAAACATCTCTTGCAGCATTCCTCTCCACCATTTGGAGTGTAGTCTTTGTAGATCACTCTAATTTCACCATAAATTTAACTATAGAACAAAACAAAAATCACCTGCTACCCTAGCCTGGATGTACACTGGATATTCTGTTGTTATTAAATCTAACGTGCTGTGGCAGTTGGCAACAGTAGAAACGTGCACATCAGCTTCGCCCCTCCATTGATCTGAGTGTCGCACTCTCCGTGATCAGCACGGGATCCCAAACTTCAGATTCATTGTTGGATCCCATTTGTGGTGCCTCAAAGAATCAGGACAACATTGACTTTAGTGCAGTTGAATGTATCTTGCTTCATCATTGACAAGAACATCTGATAACTGAAGATCCTACTCGCAATTATATAAGCAACTGATCGACATTATGAAAGTAAGCCGCCATCCACCAGCGGCACCAGTTAAGCTGTGCTTACTTACTAGCAGTGCCATAGCCTGGCAGGGGATCCCCAACAACCATCTCAGACCCCAGCTTCTGACACTGGAGAATTGACACATTCCGGCCAACATGCTACATCGGCCACGGCTGTGGAATGCTCCTTAGCGCATGGCACAAAATGGCCCAACACACAATTGGAGTGTGTTAATCCGAAAGATCATTTCAGCAATGTGGATGAATCAACGAAGGAAACACGACATTGGAAAAGGATCACATCATCTGAAACACATCAACTTTGAATATCAACTACACAATCAGTAAATGAACATCAAACAAAAAAAATCTTGGGATAAGTGTGGGATAAGTGTGGGATAAGTCAAAAAAGTCCGTACCTACCAACCACTCCACTTTCCCCCCCTGCTGGCCATCAAGAAACTCCAGTTCCAAAGGCGCCACACTTACCACCAGACCTAGGGATTGTCCGTTTTGGAGTTTGTATACAAGGTTTGAATCCTCCTAAATTTATAGTCATTCTGAGAGCCGGAATTTCCTTCCAAATGAAAAAAAAACACAAATATACAAAAATACTTGCTGATGAATCTTGCTGTACATACTAGTACGTCATTGGATACAGCTACACGCAATTCATTACTACTACATCATGCATCATTTTTTTGAATAGCCTCAGGGCGCAACAGTGATGAGTGCACAATCCTGGAGCTCACATGTCCAATTCGAACAGTTGGCATGTTGGCATGGTTGTTTGCTTTAATAGTTGCATCACATTGCTATCAGTGCCACTGAGTGCAATAGTCATCAGTGTGTAGTTTTCTCTCTCGCTCTCTCTGTGTTCTGTTCACATCTCCATTCAACAAAAACATTGGGTAGACCAATGTTCCAGAAATACCTGCTGAACGTAGCAATCCACATGATTCATGATGTGACAAAGATATACAATGATGGAATACGATGGAACATGTACAAAAACTGAGTCTTGCGTGGCATACCCGGGTGGTCGCAGAACACCAGGCCTGATTCGGTCATCTCCTGTTAAGGTGGAACCTTCTGCCGCATTGACCGTGACAGAGAAGGGGCCTCGGGCCAACCCAGGGAGATAATCAGAAGAATCACAAAACCATGGGGCCAGGATGGGCCAGGTTTGATATTCATCACCACTTTGCTATACCTGACCCAGCTTCAGAGAAAGCCAAAAGCACCGGAAGAAGTCATGTGTCCATTGTGCGTCATAAGTAGGTGGAACCTACGCAAACGGCTTACCTGTATGAAGGCCATATATCTATACTACATACTATGTGTATATATATATATATAATTAAATAAATATTTGTGCACATCCGATGGAACACGGTCACTTTCACCACCATCACTATTACATCAGTTCTCACAACCTGGATCTATTGTAAATCACCTACCGCCAAGCATCATCAACCTATCTGCATGTGGTACCAATCCAGCTACTTTCATGAATTTGGCGGATGTCTCATACAATTAGGGGCCCTGAGATCCAGTTCCGACTAAATGAACATAAATGAACATGAACCATTTCCAGCAAATTTGGGGAGTCCCATGAGTCCTTAATGTTTAAAACATGTTAAAACATATAATTACATACATATCCATATATACATCTTCTGTATATCCATTTGGTGGGTTTCTGGGTCACCAACTCAGGACCCACATCGGGATCCCCAACGACCAGGAACGGCTTCAATATAGGTCTCATTGGAAGCTCCCCGAGGGTTGATGACACCAATATCCAACCTCAGGTGAACATCATGTCTTCAACATGGGTGTGTTTCAAATTTTGTGACACACTGCACAACACAAAACAGTAGAAATGGCCAGTTTAATTTGGAAAAGAATAGATTTGCGGCGGAGGGTGCCTAATTTCAAGGCACAACCACATCTTGCAGAAGCTCCAAACCATTCAAATCCGACTAAGGTGATGACGCAAAATGGGATCCTTGGGTGCAGCCCATGAAGTAGTGGGCACACCAACATACTCTGAAAGTCCCTGACAGCGGCTTGGAAATCAATTTCGAAACACCTGTGGCCTTCTGTGTGGTGGTTTGAAACTAATGTCTTTATGAAAACATGGGCCATTGTGATTTGCAATCAGGACTTGATGGCACTTGCAGCTTTGGCCTTAGGTAAAACTGGCTCATATGAGAAGATCTGGACTCATGGAACCCACAAACTGCTACAAAATCAGTGTCACAATGGACCCTGCTGAGGATTCCGCAAAAAATCAACACGCTCCAATGCAGGCATGCTTCTTCTTGAGGAGAATTCGAGTTGTTACAACATGGGCGTTACAACATTCCACGACAATCGTCGATCGTCGATACACATCATCACGGTCATGCAACAGATACTGGGTAACCCTGGCGCATCTCTCTGACCTTGGAGAGATGTGGTGCGGTCTTAAGATAGCTTAACTAGTGCTTAACTCATGTACGCAAATGTGTATGAATCAATTAATAAAGAAATGTCCACGCAGTTGTACGAGATTACATGGAGAGAATATATAGATATACGCGTACGTGAAATGTTGTAATACACGGCAGCAATGGCAAGTAGATTTGATACGCAGAATATTATTCAATGATAAAATATAGATGCAACAAAAACACACCTCTACAAAATCTTAATGTAAATCTCAACATACAAGAAGTCGAAGTTAAACTTTGATCAAATGAGCTGTTGCGATGAAACGTACATCATACTCAAAGACATTTATCTTTCACATGACTCCAACAACTCCATCATATTCAGCCTCCTCAACAAAATATCGACAGAAACAAAAGGACTGAACCTTGTACCCACACTGGCTGTAAAGAAAATAAGCACACAGTTATCTTTGCAAAAAAAATGCACCCAGTTTGAAGCTAAGGTGGCTACAATGATGTTGGTCCAACTCACGCTGGTTCGATTCATGGAAGTATCTCCTTCCACCCTGGAAGGGGGTCCTGCAAGGAGACATTCATGGAGAATTCCATGCATAAGGAAGGCATAACTTATACTATGGACAGCACAAATCCTTGTTCAAACTCTGTCAATTAATGAGCTTGGGACCCACTCCTAGATGCCACTGGACATGTTGTCATAGGAGTAAGTGACATGCGATGGGTGTTATAATAAGATATATGCCTGTCTCTAGTATCTCTAGTCTTGGGAGGCCTTGGGAGTACCCCTTTTTTTCCGACAAAACATCACATGTCATCATGCATTCATCGTGTATACTATATCATGCCTCTTGCGACAAGGATAAATCTCTTGGCTTTGAGTCAGAACATGTGTAGAACACATAATTAGGTCTTCTGGTTGTTGCCAATGCCTCTCCATCGTGGAAAGTGGCCCTCTGAGAGATTTATGCACAAAATGATAAAAAATGTATCAACGTTTCCCCTTCGAACACATACACACACATACATCAACTCCCAACTTTAGAGTGCATAAAATATGCTGACATATTCTGACAAAAATATCGTATAGTATTAGTCTACTCGTGATATCTAATGACTATATGTCCGTATCAGACCTATATAGCTCCATATCCGAAGTCAACACAATTTTTCATAAACATAAGTAACATTTCACTCACTCTCTGGGGTTTCCCGATGCCCGTTACCCAGCGGACCGGTCCGTTGGGCACTGTACTTGCTTCCAAACCCAAAGAACTTGGTAAAAATCAGGTGGTGAAACGTCGAATGAAATATCATGTGGTGCCAAGATATGCCCCATCGTTCTTGGCTTCACCAGTCTAGCAAACAAAAGTGTGGCCTTCAAGCGATTGGCTCGCAATTTATCAATATGTGGTTTCCCGATACGTCGACAACTCCCTCCCATCGCTGGCAGGAAGCTTGGAAAAGTCCCAAGTTTTTTGAGCATGGACTTCTAGGCCTCCAACATGGAAAATAGGAAGGGATCCGTATTTCTACTGTGCTTCTCATTAGCCTGGGCTTTCACACTGAACCTCCGCACCGGCTTGGCCGCAAATGACGGTCTTGTCCACGATGCGAATCCTGCTTCTTCCAGCCATAAAACTTGAAAAGACCACTGTAAGGGGCTATTTTATATATTACAGCTACAGCATATTAGTTTCCAGGAAGGGAGAGGCACTTGAAGGAAATCCCCCTAAACACGACGAAACCTTCGTTCGACATCATTGTTGTAGTCGAAAGGAACACATAAATACTTTCAGACTTTTCCGGCCACCAGCATAAGAAGCAAATGACAAAAGTGAAAGGGGTTGCAGTATGTTGCTTTGCATTTTGTGATGAAGGGAGAACACACGTTCGAATCGTGGCACATATCTCTATTTAACGCACAAACGTAGCAGGGTCTTAGTGCTAACCACGGCCCCCTGAAAACTGAGACCGTCTTCCGGCCACTTGGAAGAGTCTACCAAAACTTGTGGAAGGAGTTCTCATGAATGGGATAGACAGTATCAGTTCAAGTGAATGAAGCACTCATATCACATATGCGCATGTTTTGTAATTATTGTTTTGTGGTGAACGGTTCGGATTCAAGTCTCTTGTCCATCCTGTTGCTCACAATCTCACCGTTGGGGGGATGAAGCTGCCTGTCCCTGTTCCGCTGCGTCTCCTGTCTACGTCACTCAAGCCCCAACCTGTCATAGTGTACATGAAGGGCCTCATGGTTCTGCGCTAAGCCACCCCCCAGAAACTGGAGGTCGGTGCGTGTGGACATGTTCCTAGGATTTGGTATTAACTAAACCTAGCTGCTTGTAGGCAATCGAGTAAACGGTGTTTGCAGAGAGCAAGCCTTTTTTTTGATGCAGGCACGAGATCAGGATAGTTCAGGTAGAAATTTGAAGCGCTCAAACACTGTTGTAACACGATACATCAAATGTTGAATACATAGCATGATAAGTCCACATAACAACCATAAACAGGTCTGGTAGAAACATGTGATGCCCACCATCCGCGGCATCTGGAATTTTGAATCCCCAAGGTAAACCACCCATTTACATTCCTCAGTCAGGTTAGGTTGGTTTGCTATGCTCGCTTGGATGTACCCGGTACCTGGAATGCATAGAACATGAAAATGAACAAAATAACACTGTAGATTCAATGGAGCCAACTGCCACCTAATTGTACGTATACCAAATATATGTGTGTAAAAATAAAAAATATATATATATATACATATGCATATACTTCACCGAACTAACATATCCCCATGTAGCCATGAAAGCCGGATGTTCAAACCCTGAGGTCTGAGGTCCCAACACTGCGACGGGAGGGCGGTCCACTTGACCTCAAGGAAACCGGGTAATTATGTAGCTGTGATAATGTACCTGAATACACATTGGCTTCAATGTATACCATATCATGAAATAAATATGTATCTACATGTAGATACATCATGTTGTATCCTAGCTAGTACATCTAGTTGACTTACCAAACTCACTGTATCGTATAGTGACTGTATAGTGTATTGATAGTATTGCATGGTCATATGGCGAAAATGAATACAGTAAGCAATTATATAAAAGAAGCCAGCAATAATCAGCAGAGTCGTTGACTAAGTTGCAAATAGCTCAAAACTATCTCGTGCATAGGCAAACACTTACACTGTCTTACACCTGCCCTCTGTACGCCAGCCGGTTTAACATTCAGCCAGCCTTGATCAGGACCACCGCTGGTCACATTTCCAGCATACACGGTATACCTTGGCTAAAGCCGGCAATCGGAGGAGTTTTAGGGTTTGCATGGTTTTGAATCCATGATTGAACATGGTGAAACCAGCAGTTCTCAATCGATAACGTAAGGCAACCAACTAGTTGTGCAGTTGTTTTTTCTTGACCACCCATTTGAGAAAACAAACTGCGAGCTCAAGTTCGTACATCACTGTGGTCAGGGATTGCAATTTTTGAAAGAGGTGGAGAGACCTACCATATATCCAGGCAAAATGTACATGTTGGTTCTCCATTTTCTTGTAAGATTTCTATATATGATGTGAGTGGCAGCATTATTTACCATATTTCCAAAGGACGTAGAATGGACAAAGGACCCCCCACCTCGCGGGTGAGGGATGTTTGAAAAAATCCACGGATCAAACATAAAGTTCAAAGCGGGATCATAAACAACATGAAATGAGGATGGGTAAAACATGGTAAAGCTATACCTTCCTATCAACCTGCCTACCCACCAAATTGACAAAGAATCCACACATAAAGTCTGTAGCCTATATTATCATATAAATATATATATATATATGTATTTGTTTACATACGGTCTACAATCCCAAAAATAATAATGAGCGTGGTCGCAACATGTCTGAGCCTTACACAAAACTTCAGGTTTCTAGCAACTGCGCAATTCCCCCTGTCGCTTCACTACTGAACCGTGGCACTCTTGCACGGTGGAGCAGCATGATGGACAGCTGATGGGATCGTAGCCTCTGCCGATGAAGCTGTCATTGTGGCAGGATGTGATCTCTGCTTTCATAAAACACATGGGGTCCCGCAGAGTACTACTGGCACTAGTCAGTGTGGGTAAGACGATAATTTCAGCTTTTATGAGCGTGTAGAGATGCTACTAGACGATAGTAATTAAACGAAGAAGTGTTTTGTAAGAAACACATGTGTGCATATTTATATTAATAAAGATGATATGTGTGTAAATATGGAAAGAGTATAGGAAGTTTACATAAATATCAACACATAGAAACAAACAGTATAAATACACTGAAGAAATACCTGGTATTTGGCTGTCGTTCCACAAGATCACCCCAAAGGCCTTCATTGTTTGCGTTAAAGTCAACAAGCGCCCGTACCAAACCCTTGCCACCATCCTTTAAAATGATGGCACTATGCCAATTCAATCCCAAACTTCACAAGAATCCATCCACTTCAATTCAAAATACTGGACCAAAAAACGCTCAAAAAGGCCAAAAACTAGCCTAAAGCCAAGAAGCTTCCACACCAGCACACCTTGAAGTTTCCTTGTCTGCCCATTATGATGCCCCCAAATCGCGAGATAATGTCCTTGAAGCGGAAGACTGGAAAATGGTAGCAGGGACAGATGCTTCAGGGAGCCCATGCTGGGGCGGTGATTTGGAGCTCCACGATGGGAGAAACAGAAAGTACGAAACACTGACCAATGCTGAAAATAAGAGACCAATCCAATTATTGCTCCCAACAAAAACCCATCACCCACGTCTCTGATCATGATCTATGTGCAAATCTTTTCATAGTAACAGTTCCACACACACTTGAAAAATCTAAAGTACACATGATCGCACACACGCACATATATATGTATATCTATATAAATAAATATCTGGAGAGAGAGAGAGAGATGTCCATAGAGCAATATTGACCAACTGATTAGATGTCTTGGTCCTTCCGAAAGTTCAGGGTATGAGGTTGCTTTAATATATGAACCAAAGACATATACATAATATAATATATATATATATATTTATTAATATATAATTCTATGACACCGTCTGAACAAAATGCATGCATGGGCAACTGAGGAAGCCTTTCAGCAAAGAACTTGAGACCCCCGGCGGAGCCGCTCGTCCTCTCTCCACTGGATCCAGCACCCTGATTCACTGCACTTGTTTGTGGTGCACTGCCACACCTTGGCAAAATGCTGGACTTTGCCCATTTCTGTCCCCAAACTCACTGGGATTGATTCTCTCCGCAATAGATTTCAAACAAGTACTGTGCTATTGGTAAAAAAAAGATATGTTGGGACTTGGACTGCAATTTTTCTGTTTTCATCCATCATTTTTCATCATGTTTCATCCATCATTTTTGAACAACAATTCTTCTGTTCAACTCTTCGTCATGAAGTTCTCAGGTTCAAGCTCCAGGTGATCAGCGATGATGTACAGCCGATCATTTTGACTCAGACCTGGATGAATCAAGCAGCGGAAAATCAGAGTTCGATTTAATTTGACCCCCAATTCGCTTTGCTAGTCAATGCGAATTGAACCTGGTGTAATACACATCTTAAGTAAGCTGGATAGAGTACGTGAAGGGCTGGAATCCTGTTTTCTTCATGTGAAGTTGCTGTGTTTTTTGGACTTTCAATCTCTTTGCTACCCTCTTTCACTTCATCTTAGTTGCTCGTATGCCTCATATCATGTGTTTCCACAACTTTGGCCCAGCCTGTTCCCTCAATTGCCAATGTGCAGGCTACCTTGGATCAAGAAACACATCGAGTTTTTTCATGGAAAAAACTACATGGAAGACTTTGTGGAAATGATGGTGAATTGGGTTCAGAAAATCAAACACTTATGATAGACTGACCTTGGTTTGAGATATCTAGAAACCATCTGAGTACTCATCTATCACCTCTCGCAATTGCAAACACATGCACAACATATGTGAAAGTATGCGAAAGTGAGGTCCTGAAAGCAGTCTCAGATTCAGGCTCCGGTCACGCAAGCAAAGGTCTGTCAAGGTTACAGCAAACACAAAAGCGGAGATCAGGGTCATCATTTAGAACAAATCCCTGAGAAGGAAACAAACAAATCCGCCAAACACCTCGAATTGCAAGATCGGGGCTCATAAGACTTGACCCCTCCCCATGTGTCTCATATAACCCATACTTATAAATATATATATATATATATATGTGTGTCTATAAATCTTGGACTTTGCATACGCTCAAAATCAATCAGGACAATCTATACAGTACAAATGGCATGTTGTTCCACCATTGATTTATTGTTGTAGCCAAGTCGACCCATTTTCAGCCCCATGCCGCCTGAATAATACCTGCTGTAGGCCCTCCAACTGCCAAAGTCGCCACCTCAGACTGTGGAATCTCGGATTCTGCCTTGCTTCAAGCCCACTTCTTGTGCCCTTTGAAGCTTCCAATGGGCTACCAACTACCTACATAGCTGAACATGATTCACCAAACTGTGTTCTCTGAAGGCTTGAACTTGAAGGCTTCGCTTCAAGTAGAGGTCAGGGTGAGGTTGCCATGGTTTGCCATTGTTGCCTTCAAAAGTCGTTAGTCACCTTAGATCCTTCCGCATTTTGCAAGCTTGAAACTTGGGCACCAAACATTGGTGGTGAAGTCTTCATCACTATCGCAGCTACCTTGTCCAGCAGAACACCAGCAAACCTGCCGCCAGGGCCCCTCGAGGGCTGCCCACTTTAGACATGGATGATCATGAGTCTATAGCCAAACGCTGCAACACGAGCTCAACAGGGGCTCAACATAGATTAAGCCATGTCTCAAAGAAAATACTTAATATCATTTCAGCAGAGTCAGTAGCAAATAGAAAGTGGCCTTGCCAGCACCATAGTTTACATAGTTCTAGGTTCTTGATATTGTATATCCTCTATATATATATATGTGTGTGTGTGTGTGTCAGAAGTGCAGCAAACCTTCAGACATGTGGTATACTTCGTCTGTACACCCAACGAAAGCGATCTATTTGGCAAGTATACCTGCAAGCAAACCCATACACGCACGCAAGAAGATAACAATTGTACCCGATATGTTTGTTGAAAGCCTCAGCTCAGAATGCAGGAGCTACAGAATGCATCATGATCACGAAAGGCTTACGAGTTCCCTAAGAAACCAAAGAATCTACTACATGGATCTGCGCAACAATGTTGCATTACATATGACCAAAGAGAAATATATCACCACTAGTAGGATCTAGTAAGTAAGATAAACTTACTTCTAAAATTCCCTACCAAGAACTATGCAAACACCATTTGGGCTGAACCTGACGTTGCCACAGCAAATGAAAACACCGTAGACTGGAGGCGCCTGGTAGGTGCCTGGTATCATGATGCCAATGTCTAGCCATCTCCTAAGGCAGGAGGAAACTTCCAAGTGGTAATTTCTTTATTTGACCTCCACTCTTACGGAATGCCTGAAGTTTTGGCTTCCCATTCTATTGGAAAATAGCACAAAAACATCCAAACATCCATCAATCACCATCCAAGTGGCCAGCCTCCTCCCAATGGTCAAATACAAGCCAAATAGAAGGGAATCCATGCAAATCGTGGTATAGCAACAGCGAATGTGTTGCACAAAAATGATTAGAATCAAACATCATTAAGCCAACATAATTGATACCATTCAAAACGAAACGCATGATACATACTGAGATGGAAAAAACTGTATATACACGTATATACCGTTATTTTATTTGCCTTCCCGCCAATAATTTGAATGTTCTACATGTGATGTACATAGTCTTACGTGTAGAAAAACGTGGACTCCATTCACACATCTGCAGGTGCACTCCACAAATGACGTCCGTATTGCCATTGTCCCGTATGATGCTGCTGTATCCAAGCCACTCCATTGTGCTTCCACCATCATAGCGCTCTCCCGATGGCTCAACATACGGTGTACTGGTGGCCACCTTAGCTTTGTGGCAGCAACAAGTGACATCTCTACCAAAACAACCTGTGCACAAACCATTTTGAGAGGCAAACCCCTCTAAAACCACTATTTTGGGTGAGGACGGGATAGGACAAGTGAGGCTATAGTTACTATAGTTATTACTAGCCACCCGGAGCTACCTTTTTGATTCCGCTAGGAGCATCTGGATGCGTTGGCATTCAGTGAAGGAAATCGTCTAATTATTACATGATACACTAACACGGATGTCACGCGTTGAATATGAAACAATCAAGCTGCAAACTCTTACAGATTGTTCATCGGGAGTCAGGATCAACAACTGCAAAGCGGTAGGTCTCCTTGTACTGTGCTAATTAAATCTGATTATGCAACTCAATTCCCGATTAAAGCCATTTATGCTGTGCACCTGCATAACAGGTAGCGAACTGTACATGAGATGCACTGAAGTCTAAACTGCCAATGTCATCTTCACAATTCAAGTGCACCAACAAATATATGTAGTACGTCGACCTGGTCCACAGTAACAAACAAAAATACAATTGCACTTGTACAGTACAGTCATGTACAGTCTCAGCATGCCATAATTATACATGAGCACATGCATAGGTGCACAGTGTACAACATGTATCTGCCTACGGAGACCTGCGCTCAAACAACGCGTCTCCCTGTTCCCGTTTTGGCTTTCCCGACCGCTGGGTGCATCATCTTGGACTGCGTAAAGTCCTGGGCAGCTTGGGCAACAAGGCGACTCCTCCAACCCAACGAAAAGTTCCAACTCGGCGACCGCACATAGCAATCTGTCGCCCCATCCACGATACGGATGCGGTCTGCACTGCTCAACCTGATTCCAAGATATTCCAAGCCAACTCAAAAACAAAGTGGTTGCTGGTCAGAAGGTTTCACCACTGCAAAAACTGAAGACCCAGAAACAAGCAAAAATCACGCAAGCATATGGAACGAGTAAACCTGAAATCCAAACATACCATTCGTATTTGGGCAGGAAACCAGCGAAACACTTAAAACAAAATGTCTGTGTATAAAACATTTAGTCGTCATACACCCAATCATAATATGTACCAACAACAATTTGTACACATACGATAATGTCTTTTTCAAATGGCACTTTCCCAAGAACCACTTTTTACCCTAACAGTTCATGTGAATTCGTGCCCGAGGACCAGGCCCAGTTCCCTGAAAAATCAAACGGTCTTTGGTGCCAGCGCGCCAATTCAAGGTGCCTTCGTTCCTGCATGCGACGTCTCAAATATTGAATTCTTTAAATTAAAGAAAAACAATCTAATCATATCTCTCTCTCCATCGCCATCCCAGAGGTTGATTATATACTTGTTTTGTTTTTGATGTCTTTTGGCACTAATACCCGTACACTGTCACCAAGGAGAGCAACCACTCAGCTCCTCGGGCCATTCACAATCATCACACCAGTTGCCTGAGCTGATTTTTCCGGCTTTCAAGTGGAATGGATAACAAAAGAAGATGGCAAAAATAAACACATACCCTCCCTGAAACTAACATAGTCCATGAAAATCCACCATTTTGATGGTATTTACCATGAAAAATGGGGATCTTCATGGGCAAACAGTTAGTTTCAGGGAGGGTATTTTTTTACCACTCCCTGCTGCAGTCAAGTCTCAGAACCTCCAAGCCAGAACCGCTCAGGCACATTGCAGGGTACTGGAGTTGGTGTCCTGAAAAATCATGCAAGAAACCAAAGATCCCCCAGCTGCCAGTGGGCACGCGGACGATGGTCCCTGATATTCATGAAATATATGAAATACTGAGATCTCATTTTTATCATGATCAAAATGTTTCATTTTTTGGAGCTGAACAATTGACGAGACAAAGGCTTTCGCCACAATATGCAAGAAGGAACTGACACACGAGACAAAAGCTATAGGAAAAACTGATGTCCAAACAGGATTTGCACTGAGGATGACACGTGGATGTGGTAGTGGTTGTTTCATTGGGCCCGGCGCCTCCCGAAATCGGTAGCTTCAATGACTTCCGTAAGGGATTAAAAAAACTTGAGCCACCTCAATCTCAAGAGAATGTTGCATGCTGGATTCCCTACAATATCATAATCATATACATACAGTATATCAGTCTATCATCACAAATGTGGTCAAGCAAGGGTTGAAAGGCGACTGTGCCTTCAAATTGCGTCATCTTTTTGAATCCTGATAGGTTTAAACTATAAGGACTTGGTTGCTATATCCAAATGGGATTGACTCTCAACAGGGTGGTTTTTAGAACGTGAACCAAGCTGCTACAAGGTTTCTGGAACTTTTTGGAAATTTGCAAAACCTATGGCTATGGCCGCGCTATGGGGTTGGCAACCTGGCATTTGCCCCCCACCTGCACTGGGTGGTGCAACAGCATCATCGTCGCAAACACATATGGTCCAAGTGCCTGCCTGGATTGGAGGGGTTGCGCGCAACGTAAACGGGAGCTTTTTGGCTTATTGGGTTACTGTCATGTTGCTAAAAAAACTTTTTGGGGTGTGGCCCAATTGCGGTGCGATTTTTTTCGAGCTCCGGTACATCGCTGCCTGTAAGATGGACATTCCGCTGCAGACCAACTTCGTTGGGCCCTGTCAGGTTTTATTGTCGAATCGTGGCTGTTCAACGTAACCACCCTCACACGACATACCCGGTACCCCCGTCCCCACAAAGGTTAACCACTCATCTTCCTAGAAGGAGGCCATTGCTGCTATTGAATTGACCCTATTTTCGTGGGGTGAATTGAAGGGTTATGAAACCAGAAAAAGGTGGGATGCAATCTGAGCGGAACACCTTCCAACTTTGCCACCAGAAAGGTACGACTAAGATCATTGACTGCAAATGACAAATCACATAATATACATAAATCACTTTCATAGATGCTTCAAGTAAACCTCAAAAAGAATTGAATAGCACTATGAAGAATGACAAGCAACTCAAGCTTTGCCAAGGCACTTTGCCGATTCCATCGCACATCAAATTGTGATAGTCTGCCGCCGAGGACAGTTGGTGAAGGCTGCCCGAAACGGAATACCTTCCTGTCACGTGGTAGAGGATCTGGTGTCCACAACATGTGTGGACCAGTGATAGTTCCGCAGTGTTACGCATGATCCATTTGGTGAGAGCGATTTCTCACGGTCTCCGGGAAAAATTCCGAGTCTACTTTTTGGAAAGCTCAACATAGATGTTGCTTGGCTTCCTATCTTCCTGTCCTGCCACAAAACCTATCTGCATGAACATTCCGTCTTTCATACAAGGACTGGCTAAGGAACTTAGCTGACAATTCTGAAGCAGATCGACACTCCGGTGTGCTGAATCGTCGATTCCTCCATACAGAAAATCCATCAAAACAACCTGATATCATAAATAGATATCAGTGATATAAAATATAAATATGGAATAATATCCTCAATCCTTGAGTGATAACAAAGGCGGAACTTTGCATCCTTATGATCATGTTTGTTTCAAGTCACGTTTCAAACCCACCCAGCCTCTAGGTGGTACAGCTGAGGCATCTCCACATGACACCCCTTGCGGCACCAAAAAGATCTTGTCCTTGCCCCGGGAACCCAGAAAGGGTGAGGACCTTCCGAAAAAGTGCCAAAAAATGAAGGGGGGCCGGGGGCAAGTCCATTAACCTCGCATTTTGTGAACACACACTCTCTATGTCTAATATGCCTATATATGAAGCATCAAAATGAAATTGAATGTACTGTAAGATGTATGCACACAAAACATGCTACAACTATACTTCGTGGTGTCATCAAAATAAATATGACCAAAGTGACGTCACAGTTGTGATCATCAATCTATGATGACTGTGCGTGAGTATGCGCCAAACAAAGGGGGAACAAAATGGAGTGGGCAATAAGCACCACTAAGAAACATCCACTGTCATCAGGGTTCCCGAGCATGCAATATGAAAAGCTTGAAACTCACCAAAGAAATATAGTTTGACCTGCATCCCCATTCCAAATCCCCAAATGTTGCCAAGTATCATTGATGACATCGAAATTGGTTCCTTGCACTTCGACACTTAATTCCCAACCTGCAGGAACAGAATTGTCACAATGATGAGGTCAATTTGCTTACCTACCATCAACAGGCGCCATTAAACACCTTTAGAGTTCACAACCCTTGTCATATCCAGTCCCAAACTTCTTCTTCATATAGTGTCATCTTTGCTTCTCCTATTTGGATGTATATAACGTGGCTTGAAAAAATCTTTGCTTTCTCAACTAATTTGTAAGAAATACCAGGGCATATTGGGGCAATCCTAGTAGTGCTTGACCACCGAGTTGACCTGGTCGGAGTTGATAGACCGAGGTAGCTGTGCTGGAGGACACCTCGGTGGTGAAACCGTGGTTTGGTACGGTGATCCAACGTCACCATGGTTTTTTCCATCAGTAGGGAGACCGAGGTAGCTGAGACATGAACATATATAAATCAGTTAGTGGAAAGACATTGAAATAACATGTTGGTTGAAACTGTACAGTATATCAGCTTAGTTGTATAAGTAAAATACGTTGACTTAAAAATTGGATCAAAAATTCAGCAGAACCACCTCTGCTGAAGTGCAGTATGGATTTTCAAGCGTGGGTTCGAGACATTGATAAAGAGAGACTGGACTGCACTTTGACAGGTTGACAGCAGTTTAAAATATAAACGAACTTGGAGAAATTTGTCATTGTGTAGCAGCTGATATACCTTATATAAATTCCTGATAGATGTTTTGTATCTGTATCTTCCCCTTTTCAACAAGGATGCATGTGCATGGGAATGGTCCTCCATAGGCCATCTGAGCCTGCAACAAAATATGACATCGATTCGGTAACTAAGTGCCACCCAAACACTGTAGCTTCACCAGCTATCACGGAGCGAATTCCCTGCAATGGGGGAATGCATCACAAAGATTATGAAAGTTCATGATTATTCACCATTACTCCATGCAAAATGCTTGGACAAAAATTCGTTGGGATCCCTCAATTCTTCCCATGCACTCTACTTCTCAAGCCAATTGTTGCTGGACACTAGATCTACCATTCTTACTCGTTCTAGTGCCTGTATGGGATCCAAATGTCCTCTATGAAAACCACGGGAAGGGAATATCTGTAATTGAAGGGTCAAATTCTCGACGAAGCCACAGCTTTCTGCTGTTGGAAACTGCCTCGCAGAGCAAAAAGAACTTGAGCATTCTAGGAACGCCTGGACGCCAAATGAACCTGGCACAGGCACACCCTGACTGAGCTTCACCAGCGTGAGTTTGAAATGGACGCATTCAAAACCCACATATCCAAAATGTTGGTGTCACGTCAATTCAATTTCAAACTCAGCAATCACAGAACGAAAATAATTGATGTATTTGAATGAGGGTCTCCCCACTTCTAAACCACAATTCATGCTGAACTCACTAGAGGTTTCCGCAGTTTTTCGAGGTTTATGACGCCGGAGTCAAACGTGTAAAGCGAATACGTGAAATACGCACAAAACATTGAAATCATGAACCCTTCAATGTATAAACAAATAGTGCAAACAAATACTAGACATGCGATATCATCAAACGTTCCATATCCTTCCAACATGTCCAAAGCTCAAAGAAAAATGTATCTGCAGTCTGTTGATGTCTGTAGTGTAAAAAAATGTGACCAATGTCTGCTTCTGAGACCGGCTGAAAGGTGAAGCGTAAGAACATGCCCCACATCGTCCAGGGCCTCTGCCCTTGCGTCTTGCGTGCCAGCCACGTTCTCGACTACACCTGTGATGCAACATTGCCACAGAGCTGGAGTTGCCTGTTGGAAGTGTGATAGCTTAATATAATCTATAATTAATAAAGTCAACAAGTTTTGTATAGCGAAAATGATCTGACTCAACAACAAACCTTTGTCAACACCTGCAGATTTTCAGAATATCACTCTCTGTCGACGCAAGTGTCATTTGTTTGGTTCGTTCAGAAAATTATGTAAAAGTACACGACCTCACGACCTCAATTCCAAAGTCTTTTGCCAGCTTCTTCGGTCCTTTAAGATTCCAACCTGTAGTTTCTTGCAAACGTGCGAAGAACTACCAGGGTCAAGCGAATTAACCTGGACTCAGAAACATGCGCGACGCTGGAATGGCCGGACAAACGATATCTAAGCCCTGATTACAGGGTCGTAAGTTTTCACAGGTTGCAGGTAGGGTTCGGCCATATGCAATGTCATAGGACAGCCATTGATTTGAGGTCGCAACTGCATGCGTGTCTGTGTTGTATAATTACGTGTTAAATATATGTTTTGATAGGTTTTCATGAATGCTCTTTAAAACCTAAGGAAGGATTTGATCAAATCCAGTGTTTAATAGCAGCACTGGGGCTGAGGTCTCCGGCTTCCCCTCTTTGCCCGCCTTACTCCTTTTCGGACCTCAGCTTCCGTCAGCGAACCGGCATGTTTCCCAACCACATGTAGGCAAAAGATCTCAACGACAGCAAAATGTTTGAAAGAAAGGGAGAAATGGCAAGACTGTTGCAGCACCCTCCTGTGAATCTGGTAGATTTGAGCATTTATATACCCTAAAAGTTAGCATCATCATCCAGAATCTTCCCATACCTACCATCCATCCTTTCCACTTCCCGTAGAAACCTGCAATCAAAGCACCTCGGGCCTCAAAGTTGGGCAAATTAGTAGGGGACCGTTTTTTCTGAGCCAAGAAATTGGCGCGCAAAGGCTGGTAGCAAATCCCTCGTCACAGCTGTTTCCGTGGGAGATGCTGGAAGATGCTGGCACCTCCTAAATTTGAGGTGCGATTCGTGTAACCTACACAATTCTGACTCCCTCCGTATGTGTAACCCATCCCAACATATCTTCAGCCTTCTGTTTTGGACAGGATCGCAAAATCGAACCACACATAAAATGTAGAATAAATATTTATGCAAGTATAATCGACCATGAATCATGATGTATATTCATGTATAGTCTATTGACATCTTGCTGCGACTCCCCTTGTTGACCATTTCATACAATTTCTATGACTTTCTAATTGGCTAAGACCGGCTGGCAGCCGGTCTATCACATCTGAAAGCTGCTTTGGAAGTGACGACAGCAACATGTTTGAAGTAGCTAACGGACCCAACGCTAATAATATCTTAGCCATCAATATCCTGTCACCACTAACAACGGTTACATGCAGTAGCAGTGTAGATTGCGCGTGATTGTGCGAGCACCAACAATAAAACACCAACATTTTCCTGAACTTGTAGTTGTGACCTGTGAATGGTTTTGGTCTCTGGAGCCATGTCGCCATGTCCCATTGCCCAAGCGTTGAAGTTGCTGGGGGAAGGCTGCGTACTCTGCAAAGTGCAATAGGCATTCTGGCGCCTGACCAAATGCGCTTCCAGACCATGAAAACAAGCCTTCCTAGATTTACATGGGGGGTCTGCTGATGATTTTCCAACCATACTATGTACATCTGGACATGCAAATTGCGTACATACAGTAAAACATGTAACTATATCGCCCCTTCAAAGTGATGCTCCGAAGACTACGTTCCTTCCTTTTAAGATGGCCGCGGATTCCCCGGTTCAACACAAGCAATATTTAAGATATTTTTTACTTTAAAAACTATTCCCTGTCCCTGATGAAATACACCAAACTACCTTGTAACAATTCATGTTATTCTATGAAAAAACAATGTTTTGTCGTTGCAGGATGTTTGTTCTTTGAATCCCTCTGCAGCTATTTGTTCCGAATGTTGAAAGATCCCAAGACAAGGGGATCATGAAATTAATGGTTTGTCGTAGCTTGGCATTTGCACAGCATATAAAAGGCATAGGTGGGGAAATAGCCACCACAAACAAAGAGTTTACTCACCATTTTCTACAAAACCAAAGCTTACCAAAAGTAACCAAAATTTACATCATCCACGCTGACTAGGGGGTTTATTCACCATGCCTCATCTACTCGTAGGTACCTGTTCCTTTTCTGGTGACTAACGCCACCAAAAACTTGGGGCTAAGTTTGGGAGAAAAATATCGATAGCACGAAGGGTAGTCATCATGGCAAACTAATGGGACCCCTTCCCCCCAAAACCACCCCTTAACAAGGCCGTATGTCTTGGGGGCGGGGGTGGCCAAGGGGTGTCCCCTTAGGTTCCCATGAACTCAGGTGGCAATTTCAAGTTGAAACAACTAAAGTCCAAGCGGCTTTGTTCACTTAGTCTCAACCCCAAATAATTACTCGTTTAGTAGGATCTATTTACCTACATTTCGGATCATTTCGGTAGTTTAGGACGTAAATGTAGGTGAGCATATACCACATTGAGTGTTTGGGAAAATGTTTAGGAGCAAATGTCAAAGAACATGTAAAGCCTACATAACGTTTTTGGGTACTGACTTTCTTTCTTGCACAGCTACATATTTGAAGGTAGGTGACATGACATGTCGAGAAACTTCTATTTTGGAAGGTGGTGGTTCGACCCACCAAGAATACCTGCTTGTGCCGTTCCTGATTTTAGTTTCCAGCATCATGTCAAGTATGGTTCATTCTTTGCCTTCCACCAAAAACGACTGCCCCGTCCCAATAATAAGAAGGATATATATATACATGTTTTTTCTTCCGAAATGTCTTTTCCCAGATTTGATCGTTTGGCACTTTCTGATGGGGGCCCGCTTCTTATTCAATACATTTCTGATGCATGTGTCTCGTCAAGACAAAACAATAAGCAGTTCTTCTTATATCTCAAAACCAATAAATGTCGCTTGCGCGGTGCACTTTTGAGCTGGAGGTACATGAGGTTGCACTGTCTGAGGAAAGTGAAGAAAAGAAAAGAAAAGAAAAAACAAGAAAAGAAAAGAAAAGAAAAGAAACGTAGCTGCCCAGAGAAGGGGGAGAGAAGAGTAGCTCGAGTAGTGTTGAGAGTCAAAATGGACATGTGGTGGCGCACGGGCACGCGGTGGCTCTGGAAGGCCGAGCTTGCGAATTAGCTTGCGCGAGCTTGCGCACGATTTTCCCGGGGTTTGCCAAAATCATCTGCTCTCCGGTGTCTGGCACCTGCCTAGCTGAACTATCAAAACCTTGCGCAAACCTTGCGCTGCCTTGCAGTACTACTGCATTTAGTTGGGGGCCCGCTACTAAAAGAAAATGTAAAACATGCCAACGGCACTCAAATGTCATGTTGGTCCTTTTTTGCTTACTATACCTTTTTGGAAAGTGTCCACATACTGTTGATGGCTGAAATCCCAAACAACCACTGTTTGGATGTACGAAACCCGTCTTTCCTGATGGTAGAAAAGCGACCTTTCCTTAAATGGTGAGTTTACCGGATTTCAGCTGGATCAACAAAGGTTTGCGGTCAATCTCCGCGGCAAAAACCATCAAAGAACGAAGTATCCAAAGATGGACAGCTCTTCCAAATCACACAAGAAACTAGATTGGGGATGAACATCCCGCCTTTAAAAGGAAACCCTTATATTGGGCATATAAACGTTAAACCCTTATGGTTTTAATGGAATCCACGACTTTTTTCCTGACTTTGAAACAAGGAATTTTCCAAAAATAGGGGGGCAACCCCCAAAATGGATGGTGAAAATAATGGAAAACCATATTTTGAAAAGTGGATGATTTGGCGGTACCGTTATTTTTGGAAACACCCATAAAAGAGATTTGCAACTCTTCTCAGCTGCACATAGTGAGACAGGGTTATAGGGGCCCACCTAAGCATTTCCCATATGAAGGGTTGCTTCACCCTAGCCTATAACCCGATAACTATGTGCAGCTGAAGTCTTAGGTTTCTACCAGCACCGGCTTTGTCACCTTCAAAACCCGTTTAGATATGCGACTGGCACCTTAGTGTTGCATCCACGACAGTTTGGGATGCAGCAGGAGGTGTTTTTTTGTTCGGGGCAGGCTTTTTGCATCGAGGGAAATTTTACACAAAACATAAAGAGGTTTGTTTAGGATGCGTTTTTTGTGATGTTTGTCAGAAATGATTTGTGAAGGTAGTTAGCTAGGATGTTTCCTTGCCTTTGGGTAGGTAAGATGTCCGCAAGCAGATTCAAACATAACCATCCTAGACCATGATTGACTGATTAATTGATTGATTTGATTGTTTGATTTCATTCTTTGGTTGATTAATCTTGATTGATTTTGTATGACTGTATTGTTTGATTGATTGTTCGCATATGATTGATTGATTGATTGATTGATTGATTGACTGATTGACTGATTTGATACTGGGCAAATTGTGATTCGACTGAAGGTGCTAGAAGTTGATACATACGGTGAATGCACAGTGGGAGTTCATTGCGGGTGGCACCTCAAATCAATACTTCCAGGATCATCCCAGTTAGTTTTCGTCCCCTAAATGGTTGTTATTCCCCTTGTAAGTGAGTGGTGTTTCCATGGCTTGTAAATAGGTGATCCTAACCACATACCCAGGTCCTGGGATGACCCTCCAAGTAGATACGGGTTTCGAGGATGAATCCCGTTTCACCCTTCAAAAAAGGGATCAGATGGCTTCCACATTCTGATGGTGATAAACTGGTGCAGCACCTCATGCCACACGTGGGAAAACCCCCCCAAATCATCAATTTTAATGAGCTTTTCAATAATTCCACCATCCATTTGGAGGCTTTTTGGAAACATCCAAATCGAAAAAAAAACGGAACGAATGTCTCGTGAAGTTCGCCTCGTCGTCGTTCCTTCGAATCAAAGGGCACGATTTCTGCTTCGCCACTGCTCAACCAAAGAAATCCTGCCGTTTGCACCATTACGCTGAGGTGAATTTGACGGAGAAATGGAGGTGAAGACACAAACAACTGCATAGGAGGAAACACACACCTGGTAATTCTTTCTGCCCTTTTTGGGATGGTGAAAACGTGACCCCTTCAAAGGTTTCTTGTGACCTCCAGCTAAGAGATACAAAGGTCACGGCTGGAATCACCTGGCACACTATTTTTTAGGTCAATAGATTCTGACCAAAAACATTGCTCCGTTTCAAGAGATCCGAAGCGAAGAAACCTCAGAATTTTTTCAACCCATGGGAGTCTTTTCCGGTTGGAAGATTCCCCCATAATTTTCATTCGTAGCTCCGTTTTTCTGCAGGTATAAACAATCAACAAAATCTGTAGCCCATGAATTGTTTAGGCATTTTGGGGGCTGAATTTCTAGGGATTTCTAAACCACCACCGTGGAGGAATATTCCCTCCAGTTGGTCGCAAGCGACAAGCGAAACCCATCCGAAACATGAGGTTTTCGAGATAGAAATGAGGAATACCTGCATATCCTGTGTGTTAACATACTTACCCTGTTGCCCTGCTGTAGTGCAGGGTCAACATCTGCACCCATACAAATTGTTGTAGCGATCTCCGTGCACCAGTGGTTTTCGTTTCCGGTGAGCTGAGGCCTACTGCTCATTCCAACATTAGATACCCAAAATCCAATGGTTTCCTAAGAATCATTTGGGGGTTTCAGGGGTTCCTAATCCTAAGAAACTCCCATAAATAGATGCTCCTGAATTTTCCAGATTCCAAATCATCGATTTGCATGGAAATTTGACCTGATATTATTTAATTGGTGTACCATTGTCGTGGAAAAACACACATTTGAGACACCCCTTCGGAGACACTCATGTGATACTTGCAGTTGGTTGAGGCACGCATCTTTTCACCATCTTGCCATACCCAAGTCAGTCAGAATGCACACTGTTCAACGAAGCACTGGAGCACACTGTACAACTTCCAAGTCGAGTGATGTGATAGCGGTCCTCCACCCTGCAGCACCTGGCGAAACTTCAAAAGCGAATGTCCACTGACCTTGTACTTCCACTCCCGGAAAGATAGTGTCGGTGTAAATAAATGATCTATTTTCCGGAATAGCATTGCCCAGTTCCTCTTGCAGACCTCCTGGAGTTTTCAAGAAAACTGTCAGGATGCCAGTGCGCACCAGGTTGCTGTCGAAGGAAATGCTGACACGCACCGGTCCGTTTGTCGGGGTAGTGACTGGGACGCAACAATTTGCCAATCCCTCTCCTTCGACAGGCAAGAGCAACGGATTAGGAATATCAATTTTCTCCCGGGAGACCGCCCCAGCGATGCCAAAGGCAAGATTGCCTTCGCAAACTTCGATGGTGGTACTGGTACTGGTACTGGTGCTGGTAGTGGTACCGGTACTGGCACTGGTAGTGGTGCTGGTGGTGGTAGTGGTACTGGTGGTGGTGCTGGTGGTGGTGCTGGTACTGGTACTGGTAGTGGTGCTGGTGGTGGTGCTGGTGGTGGTGCTGGTACTGGTACTGGTAGTGGTGCTGGTGGTGGTGCTGGTGGTGGTGCTGGTACTGGTACTGGTAGTGGTGCTGGTGGTGGTGCTGGTG
>DF240648.1:0-43737 GCA_000507305.1 Breviolum minutum Mf 1.05b.01 | reverse complement strand
ATAGATTAGATAGATTAGATAAATTAACTAGCAAGCAGGGGGGGGGAACAAATCCCAGCAGGAAAAGATGTTTTTGGGGACATTCACAGCATTTAGAAAAAAAACAGGGTTCATTATATTACTAACCCCCCTAAATTGGGTCATTTAAAATGAGCCCTAAATAGACACTCCCCACATTTTCTTCACAAACACAAAAAATCAATCCCGTGAGCTCCTTTGCGGCACTTCCGCCTGCGGACGTCGTTGCAAGTGGGGGCTTCGTCAGAAAGCCGGTTTGCTCACAGTTGCAGTATAGTTGATATGGATTTAATCTTACTCCCCGGATTTTTTTGGATGATAATTTCAATGAATCAACCTCCAAAACTACAACAGAAAAAATAATTTAACAAAAATTATATATAGAAAAATTGAAAAGCAGGGCAAACATTTTGGGTTTTCCTAAGGCTACGGATGCAAATTTATCTTGGCGGTGACTGGTACTGAGCGGCGATCCAAAACCCAAGTTACATGAACTTCTGTAGATTTATTGTATCCCTGCTTAGCCATATACAAAGGCAAACGAGTTCAAATAAAACCGCAAATGTATACATCTGCATAATGCCCAAATGTCAGCGTAGATGTGAAGTCAAATGCAAACCTGTAAAGGCATACGTATGTCCATGGCTATGCACATGCAAATGCATGGTAATCGTGCATGGACATAAAGATGACATAAGGATGTGGAAGTATGTATGTGGAAATCTGTATGCGGAACATGTATGTACTAAATTAAACATTGTGTACACGCGTGGATATGCAAATTACACATCGGAGGGATTATGTGAGTGCCAATGGCAAGGCACTCCAATGAATATACCGGAATATACCAACTTTGAATAACTTTGATACAAACTGACTGTCGTACAGGAATTCAGAAAATATAGAACAGCATTGGGAAATGTTTGGGGAATGAGATTTTGCTTCCAAGCCTTTTGATGATGATTTTGTTTGATTGGAGGGACTCTCGTCATTGATGCTCGAACATGGGCTGTGTTTCCAAAAAGAATGGGGGGCACAACAAAGGATGGTGAGTGAACGCTGTTTATATCCGCCAAAACGAAGAACAAACTTGTTGCTTCCTGAGTGGAACATGTATAGTAGATATAGTAGTGTGCATCTACCAATGGGCACCGCTCAGTTAATTACAACATCTGTACTAATCGATAGATACAGCACGTACCATTCATAAGGTAGTGACAAATCAACAAATTATATATATATATATTATGTATACATATATACGTCCGCATCTGGTGTTGGTGAAATTGGGGTGCCCGGGATTGCTGCTGCAACGCACCTTTTCTGCCCGATGTTCGGGCACCGCTGTCATTGTTGTCGAAACTAGCATCATTCAATGATGCAAGTAGCCAGGCAATGCACAAAGTGAAGCAGCTGTACACATATCCTTTTTTAATCAATCAATAGGCTTTGCAGGCACTTATTGTACGGCCAAACCAGCTGGGTGAATCTGGCAACACATTAAGCCCAAATGAAACTGAGATTAGGTTCCTGTTGTTGGAATTCTATCTCTCCTGTAGAACCAGCTGACTTTGCAAACTGGAGCCGGCAACTTAAACCTCCAACAAAACGGAATCAAGTTCATCACTTGAACTCCATGAATTTGTATTTCAGGAAGACTTGCCCCATCGACATTGCTGCACGTTTGAGCTTCACCTCCCCTTCCAAAATACCAGATCCAATGACAGCCTCAAACTCCAGCGTTCCTTCTCCAATCATAGGATCTCCACGAAGGACCGATTGGACTCTTCGCTTATCAAACACCTGGACTTTCAGAGTCCTATCATTTGCAGTGAGATCCAGCAAATGGCGGGAGGCAAACTCGCCATTCAAGTTGTCTTCAAGCAATCTCCTGGCAGATGTTCGCACTTTGTTCTTCCCTAGCTGGAGTGACACGTAGACTCTGCGTGGCCTCTTTTTACCCACAACACCTTGCGCGAGTGAGGCCGCCAAATCGCCAAGACGATGCTCTGAAGCTCCCAGATCTGCTACTCTCACCACTTCGACAATGATACTTTCAGCAACTTCTCCAGCATCTTTGGATTTGTTGCGAAGGAAACCGAACTGCCTCTCTGCACTTTCAGCAAGCTCGGATGCCTTTGTACGGACTCCACACAATGCATAGCCTGCAGTGGCCACTAGCCCAGAGCTGATATCGGAGATCTTGGAAGACAGAGATGAAAAGCTTTTGCCCTCCTGCCCATCATCTGGTGGCGTTCCATGTGATTCATCGGAGTCTTCGGCCAACTCTGCGTCCACCAAAAATTCAGGACTTCGAGGGCCGTGGGCCACTCTCTCCTGGACATCCTCTTGCTGGGCTGCAGCATTCTCACTAACCTGAAGATCCGCTTTGTTCTTTGTGGGTTCAAGCTCTTTGCTTTCGCCTGCGGGTTCAGCATCAGGAGAATCTGGTTTCTTCTCTACTGTCGTGACATCCTCTTCCGGCTTGCCAGCAAAACGAGATGCCATGGCCTTACTCTGCTCTTCCTGCATCTTCCGCAATGCATTTGCAAAACCTAGGTCTGCAAGCACATCTTGGATCGACTGGCAGGCTAACAGGCACTGTGATAGCCGTTGACCTCCAGTCGACAGCTTCTCCAGTTGCAACTGCTCTAGAACAGCCCTCACGCGGCAAACGCGTGCAAGGTCTCCTCCAAAGATCTCTTGTAACGATGAGCGATCCGTAGATTCCCACAGAATTGCGATCATGAACTTTTGGGCCAACTCCACCTGCTGCAGAAGTTCAATTTCTGCCTTTGCACGCTGCACAGTCCCTGTTGCACATAGAAGGCTATCCACTGCAGCATTCATCTTCTTCACCACATTGTCAATGAATTCCGGAGTAAGTTCCACTGCCATGGCACTTTGTCCCAGGACACTTTGTGCCGGTGTTTAATTTTGGCAGTTGCCTATGAGCCCTTTTGGCCCAAGTTGACAAACAATACAGAGGTTTGTTGGGTACCAGGCCCGACCGACCTGCAAGTCCGAAAAAGGGGGTGAATAAAAGGTGCTTCCTAAGATCTTCCTAAGTCAAATCATTGCTTTGGGACTTTTACATGCCCTGAGCAGGAGCCAACATATAACGACTGAGACTGGTATACATACGTACAGGGCATACAATATTTCAAGCTGGAAATGATCAGGGCCAAACCACGAATCTGATGTTCACAACTATGAAAAGGGAATGATGCAAATTGGCACTCACCACTCACTAGCTGACTTGACTAACATCTGCGGCGTTCAGGTCGAAGATGTGCAATGACTTCATACTGCACTTGCCCAAGAGATTCATAGTGACTTAGTGCACTGATGCATTTCCTTCCATGCACAGTCAACCAGACTTGAAACATGCATGACCGAGGGGTTGCCAAACCAATCACGCCGGCCAAGCACGGCAAACGCATTTTTCTGCCACATTTGCCGAGTCAGAACATCTCTGTGTGCCTCGAAAAGGCAGGGGTCTTTTGGGAGGTGGGCACATACACAAACAGAGCGACAATAGTTTCAGCTGAGACGGGAGGATACCACAAAACAAATTGGGTCATTGCCATGTTGCATTTTCTTATGTGGTTGAAACATAGGCATATCAAGTTTTTGATTGCCTTGTACCTCTTTGGAGTCATTCTTGCACGCTTGCATTTGTGATTTTTGGATGGAGATTTGCTTCAATGATCTATCAGATATCAGTGAACACTTCCCGGCAAGAAACCTAAGAAATCTCAACAACATGGGTGCAGTTTCCCAACAAGTACGGCCACACGCACACATGTTTGGGAGTACCTTTAGAGAGTCTTGGAGTCTAGCTGAGTAAAAAACACGCAAGGCAAAATGATGTTCATCTTCCCGTATCTTTAGAGACACACGCTGGACGGCGCGTTTTTGCTTGGTGAGCTTTGGGCCAAATGGGACCCATTGCCCCATTAGTCATCGACGACCAATCAAATCACGATTCGCATCTTCCAGCATTTTGTGGACAAAGTACTGGGAGAGATAGTCATCTAGCATCTGTTGCTCCTTGACATCCTGGGCAAGACACAAGCAACAAGTCCAACACACACACACACACACACTTTTAGTGGGTTTGCGTGTATTTACATCATCATCTCTATCTGTAAACATCTCTCTTCAATCAATGTACATTAATCCCCCCCTCTCATTGGGGTGGTGGGGTTGGGTGAAGGCATTTTGTGTTACATGTTTGGAAAATGACCCCCCAAAGCTGCAACCAATTAGGTTGAATCTGTATATGTTGATGCCTCAAAACAGTAGGAAAAAAACCCTTCATTTTGTACAGGAAACTGGTAGGGGGAGTATGAACATTCATTTTATAGTAACATTTTTACATACAATGAGATGGCATGTTTGGAATGATCTGATCAGGCATCAACACTTGGGATATTTCAAGCTCTGCTGATTTCCACTGGCATTCAGTATGGAAAACAAATAAAACCAAGGTATCCGATGTTGTTATTCATTTCAATTCCAGGAACCTGGAACAATTGTAAAACACTGAAACATTGGAAATGCAAGGATTTGTCTTGTTGGGTATCTGACTGTTTTTTTGGATGTGTTGAGTCACCTCATGTCATTCCACCTGACCTATAGGTTTTCCACCTCACCTCCCTCAACTGGCAACAATTCCTCTACAGCCACATTGCACAAGCTGATACATATCTTAATTCAATGATCATATTGCATCTGAAATGGAACCAAACCCTGTGCGTTCAAAGTTCAAAAATATCCAACAACAAAATCTGAAGATGTCGCAAGTCTTAAGTGTTTTTTCATGTTGTGCACCAAGGCACTGAGAGCCATAAAGGATGGGTGAAAGCAGCATTGTAATCTTCATACCTGGCACTCACAAATATTCACCAAAAATATACGAGAAAGTTCTGCGGAGCTGTGCCATTCACTACCATTTGTTTTTCGATTTGAGCTCATGTGATTGTTTTTTAATCGGGGAGGTATAGGCTAGGCAAAACAAAATAGCCCTGGACCGGGCATTGCCGCACAAACAAATATAGATATGGAGTAAAAAGAACTGGAATATCTAAAAAAACTGGTTCTCTGCAAGTGAAAGGACTCAAACATGAACTCAGAACTCTAAAAGCTTTATTGCTCCCAATAGCCTGAAAAGATTCAAAGTTGAACTGACTAGTGGCTCAATAACACAGGATACACGGATATAACAAGCATCAACATATCCTAATGGTTTGTGACAAGGGACGGGCGCTGTGTATTCGGGTGCATCCAAAGGGACTCGTTCTCGGCAATCAGAAAGGTTTGCTGAGAGCCTGGGATCACATCCCACCTGGGCGCATGAAAAGTGGAGGTTCGGAATGCTCGAGAAAAAAACTGATTAAAACAGCTGAACATAAGTACACGAAAAAATGAGACATCAAACACAGGAAAAGAAACATATCCAAGAAGCATGCGGAGTCTTTAAAAAAAACATGTACATCTATGGGCGCCCGGCTATACTCCAATTACAAGTTGCATCAAAGGAATCGAATCAACACAATCATCCACATACAAGCACTGAATTCTTTCCTATTGGATGAAACATCCTTGCTGGTTTAGAGTTGATATGAGGTTCGATACCTCAGCAAATGGTTAATTGGTGGCTTGGGTTGGTGGTTTGAATTCCTGGGATCCCCTTATGAAAGGGATCGTTACTTAGGGGTGTCGCTAGAAACCCAAGCCACCAACCCAAACCACTAGTTCACCATTAGTTGAACACGGCAAAGAGTGGAAAAGCTGGAAGCACAAAGACAAACAACGGAGATATGCGCAAGTCCCCAAGATTCAGAACACATTGAGCACATCAAGCATACTTGTGTTGCAAGCTGCAAGCGTGTCATTTAATGTTTTGATTTGTTTCCATTTCTCTTATGATGAGATACCCTCTTGTGAGCGCCCTCAGAAACGTGACCATCTTGTTGGGTCAGCACGAACCATGGAGGTAAGTAAGGATGCAGGATGCAGGATGCAGCTCAGGCACATATCAAAGATCATCGACTGTGCAACTTCACCTTGATGTAGCCAGCAGCCAGTATTTTTGGATCGTTTTTTTTGGGGTAGTTAAATATGGTAGAAATACGTCTGACTATTCTGTTGAATTTTTAGGGGTTAATTAAAGAACATCTCCAGTCTTCCTTGCTTGTTTTGGGCTTGGTTTAAGTGATAGGAAGCATTTATGTACTGTATACCCAGGAGTCCCAATGAAATTCATCATATTCATTCGAGTTTCCTAAGCTTTGGCAAAACGTGTTCCGGGTCGTCCTTGCCTCTCACCTCTGCCATGGACTCTGCTATTGTCACCTCATGAGGCTTGGCATTTTCCAAAGGATTACTAAAGGCATTCCTTTGCGGGGTTACTCGGTAGCATGAGTCTAGGGATGATAGTACCCATTGCAGTTCATAGTAACTCTTGGGAAGCCAATTGTTTTTTTTCTTAGGCAGGATCCAGGACATCATCCTTTGTGGAGGGAATGATCTCCATCTTCTGCCACAATCATGTCCACCCATTTCCATACATTTCCCCAGTAGCCTGAGGACTCGACAAAATATTTGCCCATCATGGCAGGTACATTCGCCACCCCTGTTACAGAGGCTACTGGCATCTTAGGGCCACCAGCTGCTGCTTCGTAGAACCTGACTTTGGGAACTCACCAGTGAGTTTTCCAGCTTATGCAGGGACATGGCCACGGCTTGAACGCAAAGGCAACCATTTTTTGCAAAGGGCATCTTGTCATTCAGAAATCAGGTTTTTTCCGGAGGAAAGAAGTTCCCCCAAAACAACAGGTGACATCCCCAAACAAAGGAAACAAACATAGTGAACATGAATGAAATTCTTCCACTTCGAAATAATGGACTGCTTTTTCAGGCCGTGCCACCGTTTCAGGCCAGCAGCAGCCAAAGTCTCCCACCACTCCTTCATCTGTGCCTGTTGGAACGCATACGTCCGTGACGATGCGGTATGCTTAATGACTCAATGACTGACCCCTTGTCACGACGTTGAAACTGAACAACTTCTGCATATTATGGAGCTTTCCATCTTCAGTTTCTCGTCTCAAGCTGCAAACAATCTAAACCTTGGCAACACACCTAGCGCCACTCATGACCTTGTGGACTTTCATTAGGGTTGCGCTAAGAGCTAAAACATGCTAGAACAGCTAGGGGGCATCTACTTGAAGAAGGCATACAAATACAAAATGGGGTGCATATTTCAGAATATATATGACTTTTACCTCTATTAGGGTGCAAAATACTAGTAGATCTGGATAGAAAATCTCGGCGTTTTACTCTCCCACTCGCCTTATCTTTGTTCTTCTTCCCATCATCCAATGTTCCATCCACAAAGTTGTCTCCAAAGCGCCTGGAGTCGGCAAATCCTGTAAATAGCTGTATTTCCAGCCCTCAAAACGTATCAAACAAACTCCATGTGTGGCTTCTATAGCAAGGGGACTTCCGTGAGTTTGGTTACAACCTGGGATGACTTCTTTCAAGAGCCGTACAAGCGTTGGTGGAAAATAAGTTTTTCAGGGGCTGTTTGGACAAGAAATTTAGGGACACAAATAACATCTGGGTCCAAGGATGGGAGGCTATACCTACCGCGATCACAAACCCTTCATTGTGAAGATATGCCCTGGGACCTTGGAGAACCCAAACGAGAGGCTCCCTTAGGCATGTGACACATCAAAAGACAGTGGTCTTGCAGCAGTACACAATAAGCAAATGCATGCAGAACTCTAAGGCAAATAGATATAATATGATTTGATTAAATACTCATTGTTTCCGGCTTAATCAAACAATGGTTCGGACAGCATGGGTGTTTTTTTTCGTATCCACCACCCCATCCCTTGCCATCACCTGGTGCTGTAGCCACCCAAGGATAAAAGCCAAGGATGATCCAAAGGATGGCTTATAAGTCGTGAAGGACGCATCAGCACATCCGCCTTCAAGAAGAGATAATTGGAGAAACCTGACAGAAAGGACACCACGGATCCCGGGGTTGGGTTGATGGTTAGGCTTAAAAAATGGCTCCGATCATTTTTCGGCTCCGATCTCCTCGTTTTTCAATAGAATGGTAGATGTTGAAACGGGGCAAGTCTTGGGAAGACAACAGGCATACATGGAAACATCACTCGTCAAATGTTTAATACAGCTTCAAGTAGACAGTTCATGATAATTGAATATAATTGATGCAAGCACCTGCAGTAATTTGCCTTGGCCATATGTGTTCCCACCCCCGTCAAATGCCGTCGCAACATGATCCGGTATGATCTTATATCATACGTTCTAAAGAAAAGCAAGAATTGCCATACCCAGCAAGGACTCTGAGGGGCCCAAACCGCCATTTTCCATCTTGACAATTAACGATGTGTGCATCATTGTTTATGATTGTTTATGCTAAGCTATTAGTCCATAGAATTCCTCTGGTGCATATCCAAATCAGTGTTACAACAAGTCAGAATCAAAAAAAAGTTTCAACATTGGAACCTGAAAGTCACGGGTTCCACAACAGAGTCAGTCCTTAAATCTCCACCCCTGTCACATGCGGGGTTGCCTTTGTGTCGCCGGAGGACCTCAAAAAGCTCAAAATGCTCCCTCTGGTTTCCGGGGGATTTCTGATTGATCAAGAAGGCAACATATCCCATGTCTTTTTTTGGAGCAAGTAGAGCTTATAGTTTGTCAAAATGATCTCAAGAAGTTAAGAAGTGTCCTTCTATATGATATATGCCACTTCGGTTTCCAAATAGGGAGTGCCTTTCACGATGTGTCTTGAAAGCCATGTCCGGTTCATTACCCAGTCATAACTCAAATGTGACTAAAGCCTCAGCTAAATGCTGTTGTTGGTCCTCATGATGTATTTGCAGTTAGCAAGCTAAACAAAACAGTGTCCACGTGCACGCATGAAACACAAGACCTTGGTCATCGCATTTGTTACATTGGGGCCCCGTACTTTGGCATAGCCTTGTGGTGCGCATTGGCGCAAGTGGTGGGGTTTGC
This sequence comes from Breviolum minutum Mf 1.05b.01, assembly GCA_000507305.1. Classification (NCBI taxonomy): domain Eukaryota; class Dinophyceae; order Suessiales; family Symbiodiniaceae; genus Breviolum; species Breviolum minutum. The sequence goes on along the minus strand of DF240648.1, from coordinate 34,668 downwards.
TACCCATTTTTCAAGTCACAATCTATCTCATACGGCAAAACAACGAAACAAAACCATCCAATTTTGGAGGTCTAAACTTAAACATCTCACCTGTGTTCCTGCGACATTCCTGTCGAACTTGAACCTTTTGGAGTTGATCAGGAAACATTTTTTCTCCGGAGCGCCGAGCAAAACACTAAGGGGCCCGAGGGAGAGAGTTCCAAGATGATTCCTATGTGACAGCTCAGGCCTTGCCATTCAGCATGCACAACTAGACTACACGCCCCTGAGCTGATCTTGAACTGCAGAACTGTCACCACCACCCTCCGCAAAACCCCAGCAAACGACGGATCCATCTGCCAGAATCGCGGCAAATGCATGATGTGTGGCGTGAATCTGCTGCACACCCTTGAGCTGATCTTGAACTGAAAAACTATCGCCACCAGCCTGTGCAGGACCCCCAGCTAACGACGGATCCATCTGCAAGAATCGCGGCAAATGCACCATATGTGGCGTGAATCTNCAAGCAACGACGGATCCATCTTCCAGAATGGCAGCAAATGCAGAATGTGTGGCCTGAATCTGCTCCACACCCTTGAGCTGATCTCGAATTGCCGAGCTGTGACCACCAGCCTCAAGAGCACCCCAGGTAAGAACTGATCCATCTGCCAGAACAGCAGCAAATGCCCTTTTTGTGGTGTGAATCTGCTGCACACCCTTGAGCTTGTCTTGAACTGCCGAACTGTCACCACCGCCACCTGGTCTACCCCAGGTAACGGCTGCGTTGTCCCCATGGCACCACAAAGCAAAAGCACTGTGTGCCGCTGCCAGTTGCGGTTGAAGTATCAGAGCTGTAAGGCACTCCCCGTCCTCGATCTCTGCTTCTTCTAAGGTTTTGTCAGGATCGTCTAGGATTCGATTCTTGGCAGTGATAAGTCTGAGGCGCTTCTTCCCAAATGCTAATTGGACCTTTGTCCTTACATCTTGAACCGTGCAAGAAGACAGAAGCGTGAGAATTTCAGCATGCCCATTCGGCAGGGCTACATTTATTTGAATCATGGACATCCTCGCTTGAGGACTCTTCAAAACATCAGCAATGAATCTCTACTTCACACTTGAGCCACAAATGAAACTGAAACAATAGATGTTTCGCAAACAAATGAAAGACTATCTCTCGATTATCTCGATTACCGGCCCAAATGTACGCCGACGTTCCAGTGCTGCCACTAGAAGGCTTTCGTTGAATAAGGACGTTGCAAGAATAGTCCGGTCGGACCACAATTGTCTTTTCAAATGAGGGTGACAACTGTTGAAACAGAACAGCAGTTCAAAGCATGATTCCACTCTGCTTGTGGAAGCGTTTCTGATCTTACATCTTAAACAATAACGCCAAAGGCACAGGATTTCACAGGCATTATGATAGACTTGCGTGGTATCAAAAAAACACATATTGTGAACAGTTGCGTACCAGTTCTACAGCACACAACGCGGGTCTTGCTGACCCGCAATGGCCCCCAGCGCCCATTGCACACCAAAAGGCAAAGGTGCAAATGACCATGGCGACCATGACAACTGACATGGGGAACAGGACTCCATTCTGGTGGAGGGCTCACCTCGTTTTTGTTGAATGGATGAAAAATCCAGTTTTGCCCGGGGTGATCCATGATGCACTTCTTTCCGGTCTTGCACTAATTGGGAAACTAATACGTTTGTCATGCCTCGGTGGTGGGTGTGAGAGATCTAGATGCCAAGATCACAGTGATCGAACAACCCTTTGCGGACCCAGTGGCTGCTGCTGTAATGATGTGCTGAAAGTAGGAGCCATACCTGTGATGATTGGAGTAGATGGAATCTACGCTAATTCAACCAATTCTGATGAGTAAAAATGTCCACTACATCATGTACAAAGCCTGCTCTATTGTGTGGAGAAAAAGTGTGGCCAGCTGTAATGTCAGCTACACATACGTACATACATGGCGTGACAGGACATTGACATATCCATTCACATATATCACATGTTCGACAACTTTTTGAGGCTCTGAAACTTGACTGTTGAACACATCAGTGCACTGGTTGTCTGATGATCGGCCACACCAACTGACTTTCAGAACGGCCATCTCCAAAATAAAACCACCGAAACAAAAACTCCTTTGGGGCCGGAGATCTCCATGAGGCATTGCTGTGAGACAATGAAGCCAAAACAACACTGAACAACATCATTGTCTTGGTAGTCTCTGCATCCTGGTCATTTAGATTGTCTGGTTGATGGACTCGGATGTTGGCTGGGATTCCGCACCATCGGAGAAGCAGTGGAGTTGCACATGGCTTTGGTATCCAGTCAAAAAGTAAAATGAGCAACGTTCCTGGCATAGCTATCGGAAAGGAAATGCCAGTCCAATCAAGTTCCTAGCACCGGAATAGGAGCCCTAGCGATGATACAAAACTATATATCGAAGAAACACAATCGGACTAATGATTGATAAATGGAATGCTCTGTCCGACGCCAAATGTTGAACATCACCTATATACATTTTTCCAGTTATTATCTTAGCACCTTCAATTGAACCTCCTTGAGGTATTTATGCAAGGAAAGTGCTTCCAGCATTAGGAAGTTTATTCTGCCACATGAGTAACATGAACCCGAATATATTGTCTATTTTTGTAAATAACAACCAGTCAAGTAATAGTTAGAAGAATAAAGTTATTGCGATGTATTGAGGATACTACTTTTGCTATAAATATATATACACATTACACACAATATACAGGCAAGTGCCAGTGAACCGCCCAATATATCCTCACTCACACATTACATTTGAGAAGCATAAAGAAAATTGTTGGAGACTTGCATGAATACATCCAAAGACCGTATAATAAGTATACATCTCTATGCAACTTGAACTGTTCAGCTACGCAGCTATACGTGACAAATGCAATTCTCCTCATACAGAACATATAAAGCATTCAATGGTTTGAAGGCACAAACCACAACACACACACACAAATCGTTCCCGAAATCGATCTGCAGCGGGCAGTTTTGCACCTGAAAAATGAGAGCGCGACTCACGACCTGGTGCTGGATGATATCCGCAAGCCAAGCCTGAAATGGGGACAGTTGAGTTGAAGCTTCGCAACACATGACTTGTGAATCCTGTAGGGTTGTACCATGGTTGTCCCCCTAAGTCCTGCAAACAAGATGAAAAATGTGTTCAGCATCCGAAAGGGTGAAGGCCTTCAGACTCCAGGAACAGCTCTGGAAACTCCTTGAACCTTGCACTCAAAGGGCTGTATGATTGTAAAGGTGGTAGGGTGTGAGTAAAACAATTCATTTACTTTAGCACATCCATCAAAATTCCATGAAACAAAAAAGAAACGCGTAGCAATTTTATAGACCCATAAATGGGCAAACCATGGCAAACCCTTGAGAGGTGCTGATTGACAGCTGGCAAAGGGTTAAGGATCAGAAACAACAACCTCACCTCACACCTCTCTAAAGCGCATCACTTCTTATATATTAAAGCACAGCCCCAAAAATACTCGATATCAAAACTGTTTCAGTGCCATCATTTGGGTGCCCAAGGGATCAACATCACAGAATATATGACACGTCATGATTCCTTAAAATGCCTTCTGCAATACATCCTGAGATCCTCGTACCACCGAATCAAGGTCTGCTGTCCACCGGAGTCGGTCCTTAATGCCACACCGGGCAACATCTGTGTCTGCGCCATGGATGCAGGAGGCTGCTTCCGCATGACCTCAACACGTGACCGGACTGGTGAACTGTGCCACGTTCTGGCATCCCATGGACTGTACAGTGCACATACAGTAACAAATGCGGAGTCTTCAAGACAAAACTGCTTGTCAAATGCAAGTGTGACAAGACATCACTAAACTGTTTCATTGGCGTTGATCTAGCACATAGTTGATGATATGTCATTGTATTGTTTCCTTCGATTCTACACCTGCGGGACCCAAAACGCAAGCGAACTTGGACCTTATCAAACAAAAAACCTCCTCTTCTTCGAAACCTAAGACTCACTCCAATAAGATTTGTTTACTTAGTCCAACTGCTATCATCCGTGGTCCAACTACATTAGCAGCTATAGCTACTGCCCTTCATATCTGCAGCCTTCACGCAGCACCTTTTGGTTCCGCCTCTTGAGGCTTTGCACGTTGAAATTTTTGGCTCAGATTCTCAAATCCTCTGGAGAGAATCATCAGTAAAGGCTGCACAATAGGAAGTGACACTACACAACTCAAAGCACCAATAGCACCTCCAAACACTGCAATCAACCAGCCAGATACCCATGGTATAGAAAGCCTGGGAAGTGACAAAAGGACAAACTTGCGCACAACTGGTTTCAGGGGTTCTCTCATGTTTCCCTCATGTGTTTTGATTCGTGCTTGTAAGACTGACATTGTTCCACATTGTTTCCCTCCCTGTTTTCCCGCCAAAAAAATTGCATGTAATTTGTCTTTGGCGCAGCCCCAGGCACAATGGAATCCTACTGGAGCGGAAAGGCTTGACCACAACCAATGTGCTGGGAAAGTTGCCAGCAGCCCAAACTGTTACCTCATATTTGGCACTTGCTGCATGGTTTTTTGGCCATGAAACCCAACAGCTCCCTCTCTCTCAATAATCAAGTAAGGAGCGTAATGCTACAGTACAGTGCACCTGATTCTGACCAAAAAAATGAAATATATCTTATGATTCTGGGAATCGATCTTTGATGGCCGTGCTGGAATTACTTTTAATTATGTTAATCACATGCACATGTTTCTCTCATTCTGGAGATTCTACAAGAATTGAGCTGATGACGCACAAAAGCCAGTTCAAATGCAAAATACGGCATACATAGCATGGATACTATGCTACACTGCCTCACGTGTCGCCCCTTGAAACTTGTTTTAACCTGTGAACCTGGAGTGCACGAGGAAGGGGAATTCAATCCTGTATGAACCGTCATTTAATCTGCGGTCAACTTTCTCAAGCCCAGGATTCACCCATATACATTTCTGAAACAAATGCAAATAGATACATCTAGCATAATAGCCATTCAAAAGCAAGCCACAAAATAGATCAATATCACAGCTTCAAGGCATCGTTCCACATCTAGGCGTTGGAGTGATTGACGAAGTGCCTTGAGGGATCTGAGCCGCCTTCCTAGGCGAAGGTGAGCAAGGGAAACTCCATGGCTAGTTAGGTGGTTTCAACCCCCTTGAAAAATATGAGTCAAACTGGGAATCTTCCCCAATTTTCGGGGTGAAAATACAAAAATCTTTGAAACCACCCACCTTGCATGGAATTTCAACCACAATGGAACTGCGGCTCCATTGTTTGTGACTTGAAATCCGCCGGGGAAACTTTCAATGGTTTGTTCCACGGATTTTAAATCTTGTCAGCGAAAATGAAAAAGAGAAAAAGGATTCGGAATCCTTCGGAAACAAGAAGTATCAAAAAGTAAGAGGAAACATATCTTCTACAATCTGTACGACCTTGTCTATATAATATGCACATGATTACAAAACAACACATGCCTTTATTACAGCAAACAATGTATTGATAAACAAATATCGTATCTTCGCAAGGTTTGCAACCCCGACCTAATTCTCTGCTGCAGTAACAATAGTACAACAACATTCAAGAGTCAGCATATTACTGGCTTCTTTGGCCAATTGACGTCTATAGGACTTCTATGGTTTTCAGCTTCAACGTCGATCAATCTCTAGATCTCTACGAACCAAGTCGCCAGGATTCTTCAGCCACAAGGTATGCTTCAAAGTAGCTCCAAGTGCCAAAAAAACAAGGGCAAAAATACTGCCTGCAAAGGGTAAACCCACCGGTGTGCGTACCATGGTCAAATAGCAGAAGAGGTTGGTGCAAACACCACCCATCACATATGCCAGCATCGTTGCTGAAGGACCCAATTCAAGCTCCACAGCACGAGCAAATAACATCAAAAGCAGAATGGCACAACTGAGGGATGGGAATGACACTCGAAAGCTGGAAATCACTGCATGTAGCCAATTGAAATGAGAGGTAGTGCTGGAAAAAGTAAAGATTTGGGAAGCTCCGTTGGAACAAAGCACCTGGGAGATCACTATGAAGATGAGTAGCCTTAGTTCACTTCGATCTTTGTCAAGTCGCTTCCTGAATCGATGCTATCTATGAAGATCATCTTGAACCTGAAAGATCATCACAAACTTTATCTTGGAGTCTTAGAAAGCCTCAAAACGTCTTTATTGGAAATGAGACAGGGGTCAACATGGCAAAACTTGCCAAACAATAAGCTCGTCCAAAAGCTCTGAGGGTACAGGTGACATATTTGATGTTTCACCCAGGCACACTAAGGTACAGGTGACTGGTGGATTTTCATCATTGTCACTGGCCATGCTGTTCAACCCATCATCCAGTCGCCGGCGTGCTTCTTGTCTCGCACTACTGAAACCTTTCAGACCAGAAGACACGAAACCTCATTGGTTTGGTAGATGCTTCGGGAACTGACACAACCACCATTGTTTTTTTCTTTCATCGCCCCAAAGACAACAAATGTTTTTCCTGAATAAAAGATATAAAAGATTGTGAAATATGGAAATTATATTAAAATGACCCAGCAACCCAAGAAACTCTTCGAATCTTCTGCTTTCTTGGAGCCCACCTCATCTCCAAGTGTCCCAGAGGGAATTCCAGGTTCAGAAGGCAAGGTGGGGAAGCTTTCAACGACCCAAACATGACACAACGACCCGACTTTCAGGGTTGACACAAGCCTTGATTTCACACCACTGGGGCCGAGTTACAAGATCTGCAGCAGTGTCTGCCACCTGGGCCGATTCCCGCTAGAAGAAGCGTAAAAGTAAGCCCTCAATCATCTAAGTATTCAGGATCATTCAAGCATAGGGTTCATGTTGGCTTCTTGTCGGTGTACCATGGTCTACTCCTGCCATAATAAATCAGGTTATACCTATTGCGTTACCCTTCCATTTTCCCTTCAACCCAAATACCCCCCCAAAAAACAACTCACACATCCTTTCCCTTAGCAACCTTATTTTTGTCTGGTACTTAGTATATGGGTGTTTCCAAAAATAGGGGTACCCCAAAATGGATGGTTTATAATGGAAAACCCTATAAAAATGAATGATTTGGGGGTACTACCATTTTCGGAAACACCCATATGGTCCTATTGTCCTTTCAACCTGAAGCATTTCAACCGACCTTACATACAGTCATCCATGTGAAGTTATCCCTCAACCGACTTCCCTTCCTCGGGGTTCCCGTTGCCACTTGCCAAGCCACCTTTAATGCGGTGTCCACTTGTGACTCTTGAGATTGGAACCAACCATCGACGGCATTCACAAATTCATCACCCTTCTTCTTGAGATCCAACTTGGAACTTCCATCATCCAGGAATCGTTTCCAAACCTCACTTGAAACACACAGATCTGAAACTGTTTAAAGAAGACAACACAGCACCAGAAAGACAGGCGGAAACAAAAACATGTGGGATCCAAATGTTATACAAATTTGGAAAAGACCAGGTGAGACCTCCTTGTCAAAGGAAATGGGCCAATTCCACACAATTTGCACATTCTAGCTCCACATCGGCCGTATTACACCAAGCCTAACTTGTCTTAAACCAGGTCCATGGTTCAAGTCAAACATCCAAACCACCCACCATCCTCAAGGCGCGATCCAAGAAATTGAACCAGCAACGATCCAAGGAAAGAAAGCCCCAAGTCCTACAAGCGCCAAAAGGCTCCCTGGTTGGCCAGCAAAGACTGCCCAAACAGACCTCGGCTCATTGGATACTATTGGATGGAGCCCAGCGTGAAAAATAGCGCCTGCAAGTGGTGTTGAAAAGGAGGTCGTTTGGAGTCATTGAGTCATTCAATCAAAAGGAAGCAGGAGACAAACAAAACAGCTTTAGAAGTATAGAGTATACTTTCTCAAGAGGAAAACCTCAGCTGATCAATGATTGTCTTGAAGAACTGTTTTTCTTCCCAACTAAAAACTTATCAAAAGAAACCTAAGCGTTGGCAAACGAAACATGTATACCAATGAAACAGAATAGAACTTTAATTGTAGAACTAGCAGTTGCACGTATAAAATGGCACAATTCACAAACAGAATGATCATGAATGATCTCAGTATGACAAGCTTATAGGTACAAACTTAAACAATGAAACTCGTTTCGTCTCTGTTTTTCGTGAGCTTTCTGACCAGGGCACGTCAGCAAGAATTGCCCTAGAATCAGTGACCTGAAAAGTCTCCAGCGATTGGTCCAGAATGTAATGCTGGTGCATCCGGGCAACGGTTCAGCGTTCTTCACGGACCTTTTTTTTGGAGCTGAGGGTGGTATATCCGTCTTTAGCGAAAGTGTGTTTCTACTTCTTGGACTGCAAACTGAAAAAAGATGCCATGAACTGGGCAAAGAGTGACATGGGCTTCTATGTTTTGAAAGTGCTAATTGTTTTGGAAAAAAAGGACGGTTCTGTCACCAAGAATCATGGCCCTGACATGCATATATTGTTTGCACTTGTGTTATGTGGTGGGACCAAAAGCTCAACCGATCATCGTGAGAACTTCTAAATACACTGTCGACACCATATACTAGATACTAGTCAAAGTGGATCATCCCCCCAAGCAGGGGTAAACAAAAAAGCATAAAACCATCACCTATAACACTTGTGTATAGCACTGGGCATAGCAAAGCATGTTAACATTTCAAAGGTAAATGACACAAAAGGATACAAAAGGGATGTGACCAAACAACTGCCAAGCAAATTCAGCTCACGAGATGCAAAAGATCCGGGTGGTGGCAAGAAACAACACGAAAAGAACACAAGCACTGACAGCATGCGATGTGCCAGTAGGAAACGACATACTGCACGACGAAGCTGCAATTGGGGTTAGGAAGAAAGCCAAAACCTGTGGCTTCCAAGTGGCAAATGATGGTAAATGCCGCCACTAGCAGCAAAATGACAACAAGGCATCCAAATCGGGGAAACGTTTGCTTCCTACACATTGGCCCACTGTTTTGTACCCGAGATGACGGCGTGTCCCATGCCCTATGAATGGCAAGTATCTGCAAATCGAACATGTGTGAATGTAACATTAATTTTGACAGGAAAGGTTAGGGTAGGAAGAAACTGACAGACCAATGAAAACCTGGTGAATCAAGGGTTGACAAAACATTGAACCACTCCATGAGTTGCTGACGAAGGGACATATGAACTGAACAAGACAGGACCACCCATGGTCCCTTCTACTGCTCTCCCCAGCAACATGGTCAAACACAGGGCAGGTGCAAACGGCATACTGTCAGTGAAGGCAGCGCTTGACTGGAGGGCAAACACAAAGCCGCAGCTGGGCGGTGTGAATCGCTCTGCCATTTTTTTCAGCCAAGACAATGCATACCTTACATAAACGTTGTGTGTGGACAGCAAGGATATCACTGTCATCAATAGGATTGCCGTTGTCCATGGTGTTCGTGGATAGCGGCTTTTAGAAGGATACAGTGCCAACACAGCTTTCCTTTGGCTGTGGCCAAACGCACGACCGCAGAATTTCAACGAGTCTGCTGGTTTCGTACGTCCAAATGTTCGGGCACCAACGGCAAAGCCGGGGTCAGGACGCAAGGCCAGTGTGGCAACACACAGGGCGGCCACGAAGCACCGTCTTGTGCAGAGATTCATCGTGGCACTAAAATGTCTGTGGAGACTAGCATCAAAGTGTGCACCAGTGATTCTCATCATGGTTGCACTATGTTGTGTGCATGCAATAGACCGTTTTCTGCTACATCTAGCCAACAGGCTGCCTTGGCTAGCCATTGTTTCCTTGTATCTGGCTAAATTGCTTTATAAAGCTTAAAGTAGTTTCCCTAGACAAGACGCCTTGCACCCTGAAAAAGTTTGACAATACATGGCATTGATTTGCGTTGCATCGGCACTTCGATGCAAAATACTGTGTACATGTACAGGATGAAGCCATGATGAACTGAACAACGAATCGCAAGTTACATCGAATCATCACACTATTACATCACAAGCTACGACACTGACGCCCTTGACTTGTACAGGATTTCCTGCGTCTTCCCTTCCATGTCCGCTTCTTTGAGCCAAACGTGGGCCTAGCATGACATGGCACCATGCTGGGGCTCAAATGCCTTAAGACACAAACTCCCAAAATGCTGCTCTAGTGGTGATGAGGATGAGACCCATGATAAGGAATTACAAGGAGGACAATGATGATGATGCTGCTGCTGATGATGATAATGATGATTAGGATGATAATGATGATTATGATCTTAACACAAGAGTTGAGTTCAAAAGGCATATTGGAGGTTCCTGAGGTCATGTCAAACACTTCTAAGAGGCAACATGAATAGCTAGCTTGTCAACCTGCAAGCACATGGTGCGCTCAGCCACTATGATTTGCACAACCCCCGATTATTTGTTGATGAAATTGATGTCAGTACTTTTTTGTGGCTGAGGTTTAACAACAGTTTAAGAGATCTTGCTCTCAATTGTTTACTGTGTAGATACTTCTCCAAGTCGGCTAGCCCAAAGGACAAACTTGCATAAGAAAGTCAATTCCCTCAAGAAACCATCTCGATATACATCAAGGATAGTCAAGGCACATGGCAACAGGCAAGTTGATGCAAAGTCAGCCTCGGCTTGGGCGAAAGCATCGGACGCAGTGCAGACTTGAAGGAGTCTAACTTTGCATTGATGGCTCTGATACACTTAATGCCACGGTGCTAGATAGAAAAAAACATGAACACCCTGGTAGCAGTGGGGATCACGATTTGTAAGCATCAATAATTTGCACAAAAGAGAAACCACCACCCACAAAGCAAATGGCACATATCCCCATTTTCAATCTTACCTGTCCGCGGAAGTTTAGACATCGTTTTTTCTTTCGTCCCATGTTTTTCCCGCACTGCTGCATTGCTTCCGAGCATCCAAATGATAAAACCTCGTCCTTTGGTCCACATTACTGCCACATCGTCCGGACGAAGGCATTCGCGATTTGAGGATTCACAAACCAGTTTTGGTCCTAAAGGTTTGGATGGTTGGATGGTGTCTATTTTAAGATGCCATCTCGGGAAAAAAAACATGTCCATAGGTCCATCGTTGATGTCAATGTCTACCATCATTTTTGCATATCTATTGGTATTTTGTCTTGTTTTCGATTGGCTGCTGGGTTCAGTATCACATGTCCATCAACGGAATGACTTCACCACCATTCACGACGGCCGAGGGCAGCCAAGGAAAGCCTGAACCTCAGTCGAGAAACATGGGTGAAGGATCTCGCAAAAACAGTGGTAGAGAACGATGCCATTGATGGTATCTGGTATTTCATTGCCGCACTAGATTTTCACAAAAAGGAACAATAAATACCTTTGGGATCCTTTGAGATACTGATACTTATTCATTATTAGTCTGCTTGGACTCATTTAAGGGGAATGGGGAATTTAGCGGCACTTCAGATGACAATGGAAAAGGTATGGATATTAAATCATTGGAGCCGACCGATTGGCAGCATGGCCAGCTGTCCCTTCTGTCCAAATCTCCCTGCAGTTTGATAAACTGCCAAGTTCCACGTCGTGCCATGCATATTCGATGCATGACAGCAATATATGATATGTATCTTTAGACATCTGGAACCTTCATATCTTTGATTAACATTTAGTGTACACATTGCATGTGTACACAAAATAAATGTAGCACATTACAAAAGGATACAAAAGGTGTAATAATGATATATTATACTATTATACATATAGCTTGTAAGTAACGATGTGAAAATGGTTATTATGAATTTATAATATATATATATATACATAATGTCACAGGACTGGAGTTCGCACGTGTGTGGAACAGTAAGAGGTGATAGGAAGTGACGTGCGTACACTTTGACAGTACCCTGCGATGTGGAATGCACTGACTATATATCACGAACAAAATGATACCATTAATTGACATTGTATGCACCGTTGATTTCTTCCACTTCCCCTATCCAAGCAAAACAAATAAATTGCAAACATTTCTGAGATTGCCTGGCCTTCAAATTCACAACTCACAGCTTCAACCCTTCAATCCAAATCATCATCCACCCATACGGTTTTGATACCTCCACACTTACCGACCACTCCTAGGACGTACAGCTAAAACCAAGAAACTTAGACGGAAGTTGCTGCCGAAAAGAAGGTACAGCAACGACTTGAGCCAAAGGAGGGCCCAAATGCTGTTCCAAAGAACCGACGAAGAAATACACCAAAATACCCACCACCACCGCCGACGACAACAACAACAACAACAACAACAACAACAACAACCACCAACTTCTTCTTTCCACCTCGCAGTTTGGGTGGCTCCCTTCCACCACCGTTCCCCAACTCCAAATCTCCATCTCACACCCTTTTTTTTGGCGCGGCTTGGGTTGACTGGTCAGAGCTCTTGGAGCTTGAGGGCCACAGCTCCTTAAAGAATTTGTGGGATCATACTCGATATACTTGATCATAACAACTCAGCATGCAATGTCCATGCGATTGCCAATCACGTATATATATAGTCATATGGGTGTTTCCAAAAATAGGGGTACCCCAAAATGGATGGTTTATAATGGAAAACCCTATTAAAATGGATGATTTGGGGGCACCCCTATTCTCGGAAACTCCCATATAGTGCCTCTTGTTTTATACAATTCCATGAACAAAAATCATGCCACGAGTCAAGTCCTATCATGTTTTTTATTGTCCTTCCCGTCCTTCCCATGCCACTGAGAGAATGTCAAACCGTTGATCTTCTCTTCACCTGACTTGGGGCAGTTTGGGTGCATGAACCGCGAAGTGCCCAAGGCGACAGGACAAGAAATGTATATGAATTATACATAATTATACGAGGTGATTCAAGCGTAAATTTTCTGATGCTTCAGCACTTCTCAAATCTTTGTGTAAAACGCTGCCGCTAGTATAACCTTTCCTTTGCTACACGACCAGTATTGACAAGACAATATCAATGAACCACTTCTGGTTGAAACTCAAATAATTGAACCGCATCAAGTCAAATTCAGTAAATATACACATACAAATTATTACATCATATTACATTCATATATAATGGGATCACATCTGAGGATGTTCACAACATCAGCACACACGCCCACAAAACAATAAAAACACCATAGGAATAAAAAATCAACCTATCAGCACTTATTATGTGACCCATGTTTGCCCAGCCTCTTTGATCTTGGTTATGGTGCTTGTCACCTTGACACCCAAAACAAGATTCAGCCCTTTGCGATGTCGGGCAACATGGCTTCAAATTAGGCATCCTTAACAACCAGAATCCACTAAGCATTCCACAGGATTATTAGGTAGATATCTTTGAAATTTCTTACATATGGGTCCTCGGAAGTTTCCTTCATGTGACAACATGACATCATGCCACCAAATCCAGCCAATCCTCCTGAGGTTTTGGGTAGCTATCAGCCATAAAAATGAATCCTTCGGCATAATCCATGGCAAGATTGGGCAACCTTCGGAAACACCCAACACAAAAAAGCTAGAGATCCGGAGTCTCCTCGCAACCAAAAAGTTCTTCAACGAGATGTTCAACGTTTTCAATCTCAACCAACTCCTGTGGAGCCCCATGACCTCGAGGCTCTTGGTACGTTTTTTGGCACCAACCTTCCCACCGCCAACAAAAAATGCAGCAAAGATTTTCACCCACGTCAACACTCACCCCCAAAACCAATGGAACCAGTTTCTTTTTGTATTATTCATTTATTTTGCATTATTGGCGCTAAAAACGGGGCGGACACACGTGCATAGTTTAACAAATCCGCCGGCCTTGCCGGCGTGTCTAGTGAAATGGGGCTTGATGAANATATTGACAATTCATGTTAGATATCGATATCTACACATACATATTAACGGTGATTTATAACATGTCTGCTTGTGTGTTTGTGTGTCTGTCTGTTTGTTTGTTCCGTTTGCAATCCGTTGCATGTATTTTCACAAGCATGTAGGGAGGTGTCATCGAAACTTTATACAGTATTTTCCTGGGCCTCACGTAGACACATGTAATACCATTCATGCAAGTGAAAGGTGTTGAACCTTTCAAAATGCTGCGCTGAGCAACTACACGCGCCGGTTTCGATGAACATATCATATCAATTCATGTATCATATCATAATATATCTTTGTAACACATGCACACACTATATAACTGCATGTATTTGCATGTATTTGCTAGCAGGTGATCCCATCATACCATTGAAACAGAGGTACTGCGAATAACCTTACTTCCCTCACCTTCAAGCTTCAAACTAATACATTGAGGAAAGAGCGAGGATATGTGACAATGTGGAATGTGCCATCTCATGTTTCTACTACAACAAACAGGCTGAACATCAATATTGGTGGGACTTTCCGTTTACAACCTCCGAAACTTCTGAAGTTGTTGCTGCTGGAAAGGATCTTTCCACCGTGAAAATTGGATCAAAACTTGCATGAAAATCTACGAGTTTTTTAGGTCCTTTGCAACTAAAAAAGAGTTCTTCCAAATGTTTAGTCCCATCCTAACCTTTAAGCGCGGCTTTGGAGAGCTGCTAGGCCCGACCTGCCAGATCAAAGTGAGTTGGAGTCACAGGGATGTTTCCTACCGGTTTTTCGCGGTCAACGCGGTTGAATCCTTGGTTTCCCATGCCTTTTTGTCACCGTCTTTCCTGGTGACTTTCAAGATCTTGGTCAGTGCTTGTCGCAACCTGGCGCGACCAGCAGCTGAGCTGGAGATTGTGCCAAATGTCTTGACAGTCTTGACATGGAACATTCCGGTGAGCTGGGGATGCTGGATCAATGTGATCTGCACCCAAACAACTCACCTCACTTGTTTCAATGACTCTTTAACTCTTTTCACTCCATTTTTTTAGTTTTAATTCTAAATCCAAATTGAGACTATCAAAATGTCTCAAATGTGCTGATGACGCGGGCTACCTCGATTCCATAGCTATACATTCACCATTGCAATTTTCACAGTGACACTCCCACCTCTTGACATCCGAACTCATTGTTTCAGGAGCCAAGGCTGCAATAGCGCCTGGATAGAAATTATCACATCAACCATCCGGTCCGATGAGTTCCAATCAAAAAGGTTCTTTTGGTGAACAACACCTGAACCCTTTTGGGTGTCATGCCATTTCAATAGTCAACATTGAAACATAAATGCCCTATAGATATGCTTTCTAATATGCTTCATCGTATCCAGCTCCATGCCAACAGGCCCGGCCCTGGATAATAATCCAGCCATGTCGTGATCATTCGTGATCCATTGGCTTCAGCTCACTTCACTCAAATGACCCAAAAATATGGCATGTTTGCAAACATGAGGATGGAACCCCTTCCTCTTTTCGCATTTATGACATTCAAACTCAATGTGCCCGGATATGGCATGTGATCGCGGATTGTTGGCTGGATGATCTGTCAGCACAAGCTCCCTCCTAGTCTGGCATTTTGTCATCATCTCTAGGTGTCAATCTTGAGCTTCCCAGCACCAGGAGGGTTTTGTGAGGCCCTTGGTTGCAGTCCACAGTGACGCCACAGGCCGATGGCCAAATTTGGGAATGAACATATCACATATTGATCGATTTTGATCTCGACCTTGATCGCAATGATGAAGAATCTGACGATGATGGATTTCTGTTTGCCCATCTGAGGAAACTGACAAAGAGCGTCAAGGCGGCTTCCGTCTTAGAAGCCCATGTCGCAAAGTTTTCCAACAATTTGTGCGTTTCCTTGACCTGCAACAGAGAGGTTGCAAAGAAATTACCTAGGATTTTCAAGGAAAGAAAAGCACATGCTGCCCCCGGACCAGTGTAGCCTAAATTGTTTGTTGGCAATGGGACCCTTCAATTGTCAAAACAATTGACTCAAAGCACAAATTTTATCGAATCCATGTCAAAGGGCCTGCTGTTTGACCTCCTCCAAGATGGCCTTTTTTGGCACGACGGACCGACTTTGGAATGTCTGAATGTCTTGCTGATTGAATGTGCTTGGAATTGCTTGGATATGTTTGGATGCTAGTTGTACATTGTACATAAAATAGGAAGGAAACCCATGGATTTTTAGGCCCCAAGTCTCACTCTTGTTCCTTGAAGGCAGTCACACAAGGCAGCTGAACTCAGCAGCTGACACGCGTCTCAGTTTCCAACGCAGCCTCAGTGATTGTTGAAGATCAGTCACGGTTGCCACTGAGGGATAACCTGCCTACTGGGAAGAATGAAAGGTATCTGGCGCTTGCACTATCATGTAGTCGAATCTGTCATCATCAGGTTGCCATCAACGTCCCTCCATAAGAGTCACTACCAGGCCAATCAAATTGTTTCAGAGAAAAAGACCAAGTCTGAAAAAAAAACATTGAACATCCTAATGTACAAATGCACCAAATGCATTTTTGAAAGCCCTCAAAAACCTACAGCATAAGATCCTTCTTCGACGTCCTTTGAGGCCCCGAGCCAATTTGGGATGTGAGGCGGAACGGTTCACCGCCATTTCCCCCGCGGAGACTTTTTGCCGCAGGACTTCCACTTCCCGTCCTTGGGGAGAGTCCAAGTTTCTGGTAGCTTCACCTGTAAAAGGCAAGGTACTACTTCGTTAGTATGATTGTGTGACGTTATTTTATGCATCTGCAATGAATGAACACCTAGCCAGTTGTGAGACTTGTTCTATCTTTCTTCTGTTTGGAGTGTCATTCTTGGAGGTATTGAAACCATTTGGAAAGCCCCTCAAAACGAGCAAGTTGAGGAGCATCAGCCATGTGTGCGAGTTATAGGAACATTACCATACCCTACACCCCATCCTGAAAAACTGTAGAAAACATGCAAATGATAAAGCATCGCTACCAAAAGGCAATCCTGTGTCAAATTGAATTGTTTGGATACAGCAGGGGGGTTGAACTTGAGACTCTGAGTTTTACTGGACGTGATTTCTAGATGAACTTTATCTGCCCGAGGCAAGCTTCACTCTTTCAAGATTGGTGTTGGGATGCCAAGCAACGGCCCAGGACAATTATTGAGATTTTGAGGAATCCTGCTGCAAGCATCTGGTACAGACTAAGTGCAGAACGCCCTGTTACCGCTTGAAAAAGGCTTCTGCTATGCATAGCGTGCTGTTTTTTGCCGTCCTCCGCCAACGGCAAGGCAACCCACGTGGACCCAAATTTCTTTGAACCACTGAGAGAAAACCCCACTTTCCTAACGAAAGGTCCAAAAACATGGGAATCTCTTGACCTAAAAATACGGTGCTGCATACTGGTATTGGAGAGGAGGTGTGCATCTGCCACAAATGCTCTACAACTGATTCATTCACCGCTCATCACAGACATTGAAATCCGTATGTGCATTCTTGTTAGTTTGTAGATAGATGCATGGAAAAGGGTGCCAAAACATGTTTTTGCTGTCCAAGTGAACGGAATGCACGTTAAATGCAATGTCACGCACGCGTGGCTTGCTAGGGAGCGAGGCATCTAAGCAAAACTTCCGATTCAATGAAGGGAATCTTCAGCAATTCGCTATGGGTAGATGGTTATCACCCAATGAGGTCTAGGCAGGTTCCCATGCACCTAAACCATTTTAAGGGCTGCTCCATCTGTAAATAAATTCTCCATCAGTTGGAGCATGTCAAAGGGACCTTGTGGGGATGATTGCTGGCAGTAGTTGGCTCCTGTTTCGCGACATCATCGCTGGAGTCCAAATCACCTGGACACCAAGTCAAGAGAAGGATACGGCCGGAGTACAATGCCGACACATGCCAACGTCAAGTGAGCAAACCGATCAACATAGTAACAATAGTAACTTCGTTTACGTTTACGCATAAGTATTGAATCAGCCGCCCATGTTGTTGGTCTCAGCATGCCATGAATCCCCTACCAACAAGTAAAAGCATGTAAAAAGGCATTCCGGATTCCCGTATCAAAGACTTTGAAAGCGTGATTTGAAGAACTTGTCGATCTTGGACATGTTGAGCCGAGCTATGCAAGCCAAGAATTATGCTATTGCTGAGCGCATGTCTGCTTGTGAACAATCATGAACATCCACCTTCAACGATTATTGTTCAGTGAACAGTGGACACTGGAGTCCCTCCAAGTCATGTGTCACATGGAGTATAAATTGCAATATGCAGTACACAGTACATGTATTTAACGTAAAATATACGCGCTCCAACATGTTGCCTTTGTGAATATAGGCAAGTGACTATGGTGTTACCCTCTGCTCACCATGCCATCAGAATGCTTCCAACTTGTTCCATGCAGGACTACTAAGTACCATTATGTACCATTGGTGAAACTTTGAGGGTCAATCTATCACTGATATCGGCGAAGAGCATAATGATTCACCATGCTTGCAAATGGCCATTATTGAGAAGATTTCCTTCTTTAACCTTGGTTTTTTTTAATGTTTTTCTAAGCTCGGGCGAGGCTATAAGTTGCCCCAAGAGGTCACTGAATAGACTTGCCAAAGGACAGGCTTTTCGCAAGAAGTTCCTCAACTTGTAGGTTTCGCTGATGACACTGCGGGCCCTCAGCATTGCATGTGTTAGTGGCTCTCGGTGGCTGGTACCGGGAGGATTTTCACCCTAAGGCCTCAAAGAATAACAGTAAGAACAATTCATGAAATGGATAAATAGATGTATCTAATGCAAGTCTTAACATAAGACACCCACGTGACAAAATACACTCCTTTCAACTCAAATGCAAAAAATAGTCATCTCCAGAGTCATGTTAGTTGCTGGTGGGGTAAGAATACTATATACTGGAGATGACGAACAAGTTGAGAAAGGGCTATGATTCTCCCAAAGCATAGTTTGTTCCACATGTTGGAACCAGCTGAAAAATCTGAATGTTCCCCAGAGTTTGAGAAACATGGATGTACTGTATATCAATTTGAAAAAAACAGTGCGTATTTGAAAAAAACATATGTACAAATCTAAATATCAATATGTATATGTGAGCCTCTTTCCGCTAGTCAAACCATCCGTAGCAAGAAGTAGCAAGAAAAGCTGTTGAAAATCAAAACAGTGGTAAGGGTTAAATGTGAAAACTAGAAAGCATAGGATTGCATGTGGAGATATTCTGGTTGAGGAAGTCGAGAAAAGAAACAATGCTGGCAGTGCAAAGCACAAAGAGACTTGGACATCTCTAATGACGTGGTAATGTCTGCCTTCAATATCGGCGGTATAACTGGGCGGAGAGACAAATCCAGTGGCAAAGATGTTGCCTTTCGTGGATGCAGAGTGAAGAAAAACACATTGGTCTGGCATGTCAAGAGTAAAAAATAAGCACCTTAAGAGGGTTGAAGGGCGGGAGTGGTGATGAAAGTCCGGGGAAACTGAAGCGTACTACAAGGGTGATGCCAGTTTGCTCTTCACTATGTAACCTTTATTTATGTAGCATGCAGCATGCATGTATCTTTACAAGTTATAAAGACGTACGTCAAACATTGCGTATCATCTCCCCAAGTTCGCCAACACCCATCCCAACCTTAACACTTACTTATCATATGGACCGTATCAACCCATCTCCACAATGGCTCCGGCCAGGGTGCTTGTCTCCCTGTTTTTTATTCATCATACGCGCTTTGAACCTGACTTGGGGTGTCAGGGAGCAACACTTTCTCCATGGCTGAGGATGGTTGATACATCCATTTCAAACGAACTTCAATGATAAGTCGGTTTCAAGTTTCAACTAAGAAAACCTTTGGATGAGAAAACCCACATGGATCTCTATCCTTTGTCTTGTTGTGCTCTCTGTGAGAAGCTGATGTTTCAGTTTCAATCACTTCAACTGCTGTGGACCCGTCGCTTCGAGGGCAATGACCATTGCTTCCAACTGACTACATAAACATAAAGAATAACTGTACAAACATGAACAGTATAAAATATGCACCGTGCACATTTCATTTAGGGTGAATAGGCAAATCTACGGGATTTGGATGCATTTGGGCATTATATAGGTAGGCAACCTGTAGGTTACGGGTTTATGTTCTGTAGACTGTAGACTCACCAAGGCATTTACTATGCTGCAACGCCCATGCGTCATAAAAATTATATGTTTTCACCACATTTTGCATCGTTGTTCCCATCCAAGATGCTCCATGTACCAGTTGGCTTCCTCCTCAGACAAGGTCACTAAGCGCCGATGGAGCCTGAAACAAGCAATCATGAGCCAACCTGAATGGAAAACCACGATAGGCTGGCTGCCATGACTGATGGTGTTTGTTGCTTCAAAATGGATTTGATTTTTGGGCCAAACAAAAATGATCAAAAATTAGTCTATATACATGGAATGCTGAGGTTTGCAAGTGGTTGGCTTGGGTGTTGAAACAGTCTTTTTTCCCTGTTCCAGCCATTCCCTGCTGGAAAAGATTGCTACCAAAGGAACAGGAGCAATAGCTGACAGCGCTTCAGTTCCTGAATACCTTGAGGCAACAACTATGACATCTGCAATGCCAAACTCTCCCTGGGGCAAGGGAGATTCCAAAACACACATCCAATACCTTCCAATCATTCAATCCATATTATTCTGACATCTTTTGGTTTTTGAATGTTTGTCCTGAAAAAATTGCATTTAAATGCATTTAATCCTATCTATAGCCTCTTTCAAACCTTGAACTAAAACACAAATGTCATCAAATGCCCTGCTTCTCAACTACCAACCGACCCTTCGGATCACTCTTGATCTGCAGCACTCCATGGTAATCCAACTTGGCGCCAAGTGTCAAAGGGCTCGATGCAAAGGTCCCTGAGCCTCCAAAACCTGAGACGGCGAGCTTCACAGCCACCAAACTTGTGGGCGCATGGTGGCAGCTTGCAATATCATTCACTTGACTTAGACCTACCAGTGCCGTGCTTTCGGTTCTTACAAGCTTCTCCACACCCATAGGTCTTCTCACCAATCATCAAATCTACAGACTCGCAATGACTCGCACCACTTATGTGAATTACCAATCGGTCCTTTCTTGTTTCGTCGGGGGCCCTAGGGCCTAAGGATAGAAGCAAAAGCCCACAGTAACTCGACCACTTCTGGGCACCCGCACCGCACGAAGTCGAAGTTCGTATGACCTGAAGCCGGGCATTGAGTGACGCCAATTGACAAGTGATTCACTCGATGAGATAGAACACAATTCTTTTCAAAAAAAACTGACTCCATAGAATGGAAGTCAATGACCACATTCACAAAATTGTTGCACACATAATGTGCATAAGTATGCATGTATAGATATATTCAAAACGATAGGTTTATAGATAGATCGAAAGAAATATAGACATATGACATATGTATAGAGGGGACTTGTGGAGGGCACTTGCCAAATATACTATCTATGGACCTGATGATCTGTTCAAGCTTTTTGCAGGTTCCAATGACGCAGTGTTCCAATAGCATTTGTTCAGCACCATTCACAGTATACACACATTGATACACAAATAGATATGCACGTTGACATGTGTGTGAGAGTGTGTATGCGTGCGCGCGTGCGTGCAACTAGCTGCTGCTTTTTGTGACATCCTGTCAGGAAATCGAACCATATAACCATGTTACAAGTTGCAATTGGACGCAATCGGATAGGGTTACAGGTACTAAAGCCATAGATGGTACATGAAAACGCCAAGAACCACTCCCATACACTGCCTGATGCTCACATCCAGGTCTGCTTGAATGTCTTCATGCTCGCCTGGGCTGGTGAGAACCCTGGCCTGGTTTAACGCTTCCAGGCACTAGTGCAAGGCAATGCACAAGAGCTGCGCAAAAAATGCCACATATTTATACACGATGCAAAACTAGACCTTAGAATAATATGTATGAATCATGGCATCCTTTGCTTTTCCATGTTGTCCTTGGTACATCTACGATCAGAAATTTGTGGTCCATTCAAAACCACTAGAAAACATCAACAAAATAACAGCAAAACGTCCCGCAACCACCAACAATATCCAACAAGACTCTATGATTCCCCCCACCAAAAAGCCTGAACAATGCATTCCGCAAATGTCCATGCCAGGTGGTGTCTGACTAGTTCCATGTGCATGGTCCATTAGTCATCGCCTTGAGGCCAGTCTTTGTTACAAATGACCACATGATTGGACAAATTCACTGTCTCCATCCGGTCAGGCTTCCCCCTGACACACTTTCTCGCAGTCATAACCCCTTTTTCCTAAAGAAACTTTCAAGTCAAGTCACGTTTTTTCTCAAACAATGTTTGGTGGGCGAAGCGCTCCGCCAACTCCTCCGCCATGTCTAGGGCTTTGTGGAGCCTTGGCCCGAGGCGAATCCAAGGATGGATATTATGATGGAAAATGATGGATGCTTTGTACAGATTTGGTCCCACCTTTTCCGTTGCCATTGGTTTTGCGGAATTTTTCAGGGTGAGGTAAGTACGCTTGTGACGTTACAGTTTCGCTTAGACCCCCCTTTGGTTTGAGCGGCTGAAGGTCTCTGCGGTTCATCTTAATGTAAAAGACATTCAAGAAACCTGTTGCAATTGCGGGGATTGCTCAAAATTCAATTAAAGCGCGTATATGGCTTTACTGCCCTTAACGATCGTTTGAATGCTCCTTAACTAAACGAAGTCCCTCGCATGGTTTATTTGCAAGCTGCGCAGGTTGGCATAGACATCTCCCGGATGCCCATCGTTTCACCCGGACATCTTTTTTTCCCCCCAGCTCAAGGTATATCTCGACTTTAAGGACACCTGGCAGAGATGAGAAAAACATAGAAAAACCATCAAATCCGTTTTTGCGAAGGGAGAGGAAGGTCAAATAAAACATCATAAATACAGTAATTAAAGCAAAAGGACAGCCTTTTATGAACAATATGAATCTGGTATAATCATATATAATCATGATACTGCATGAAATGTCAGGAAGTACAAGAAAGTTATATAACAACTCACAACGTGGAACATCCTGGAAATGAGATGATTTTCATCTCAGAATGTCTTTTTCGGGTGAGGCCAACATTCACGTCCCAGAGTCATGAAAATCAAAAGCCTTTTGAATGACAAAATGCCCACAGTCAGCTGACCATATATCATTGATACATATGTTTTGAAAACAACAGTCTATCTAGAGTCATCTAGAATCTAGAATCTATACCATGCTGAGATGTAAAGGAATTCACCCCAAATAACCAGTCTTTCCATTCCATTGAGCAAAGCCTGTTCCTGGTCCGTTCTGAACAGTCAAACCGTTGCCAGTTTTCACCTCTTGCGGCCGAGCTTTTCGCCACTGGCGCCGCAAGAATCTCTGCATGCGCCGTCCTGCCAAACGGAAGCCACCAGGTTCGGGGATTCAAACCGTGAAGTGACATGGGAGCGACATGGAAGCACGGCGCAGCTGGCCGTCCTTTCTGAGCCAGGGAACGGTCCATGTCCATCCAGGAGCGAAAGTCGTACTCTGCTAGGGTCTCACGCATGGAGAGAATGCCACGGAGAGGATGGCAAAAGTAGCCTGCCACATACAGATCCTAAGACACGCGAAAATGCAGGTATTCAAGCAATCATGTGTACTGCTAGGTGCAGGCCTAGCAGGGAAACACATACTGTACTTATGCAGGAAAACACAACTCATCATGTCATGTGTGATAACAGGTGCACTTGGCAACTCTGAAACGACATGAGACGACTCCACAAATCATTGCATATCTTTACTGATCTTACACAAACACATCACTACTATAATGCCTGCCATTCGCAGCCTTCAGTGTTCAGCTCCCATCAACTCAGGTATCCAACGATCAGCCAAAGGTCCAAGATTTCAACATCACTCTGCTGCGATGTTGCATGTTGAAACTGTGGAAGGGCACCTGGAAAACTCTCATCATCTGTCATGCATTGACCGAGCTCAGAGAATGATGATTTCGGGATCTTGGAAAAGATCTATCTTTCCTTATACGTATACTAAATCACGACCTGAAGCATCATGCACAAAAGCAATAAACTCGACACAAGTGAATATCTTTGTATTTTTTTCATTTTATAATATTACGTGTGTGCGGGTGTACGGCGGGTACCTATCTTTCAGTCTTTCCACGACCATGCAGTGAGAGTTACGCAACCCAGGGAGCAGACCAAAAAGGACTTGGTGAGTCTGACTAAAACCCTGGCTGCACCCTTGGCTGGAAAAAACCAGTCAACCACATGCAACCATCCAACAAGATGTAATCAAACTTTCCCCGCAAACAAATGGACAACTCCGTGACATTGCATTTTTATCCCATTTAAAAGGTGCAGCCTGCAGCATCTGGATGTACAAGGACAGCATTCTCAAATTCCACATGGTGAAGCCAATAAGCTTCCTTTCCAACGAATGGCAGGCAATGTCGGTGGAATTTAAGTTTTGCACGAACTCGGGGCTGGAATACATATATATATATATATCGAAAACAATTTGGCATAGGTGTTGGTTATCTTTGACTGCTTGTGACTTTTTTCAGGGTAAAATTAAATTGCAAGTGGGCCTTGCAGGTGGCTGAACATCTGCATCATACCAAACATCATACAACCGATTCCAAAACCAATGAGGGGAAGAATCACGTGCAGATCGTTTTGTTTGATAGCCAAACGATGCAAGTAATTATCACAATGTATCACCTTCATACCGTATACTTGTATAGTAGATTCACAATATAACATATTAGATTAGATCATTAGATGGATATATTATATATATGAATGTTAAATAATGTTATATAAGTTATATATATATATATACACAAAATATATCTATATTTGCACGCAATAAACACATGTATGTTTCAAGGTGGCACAAAGATGGGGAGAGTATGAATCTCAACATTCTCAAATGTATAAAAGCTTCACATGTTTGCAGCCAAAACACCTGGCCGGTTGGCATGTTCAAGCCCAAGCAGTATGGCAAGGGAAAGAAAGTCAAAACATGCTCGGAGTATGGCACACTCCTTTGAATAGATTAGTTATCATCAACATATCACTGATCTATTGTCATCTTGCCCATGACTTTGAACTTTGTACATGCCCCTTTGACATTAAAATGCACTCTTTCATGATAAACGAAACAAAGCATGCGTTGAATCAATGATCTATCCATATCACCAAATTAATCCAAATTACACCCCCGTCTTGCTTCACTTCTCAAACTTCTGGGGCCAATCCCCGGAAGCAGCATCGCAGCATCCCTCCAATTCACCTCCACATCAAGTCAAGTCACCGGTTTGGCACGAGCACCCCAAGGTCTTCGCGTGCACCTTACTGTCTTTCCCCTCCATCCCGTCAGATGTCACTGTTCAAGATAACTTCCCCCAACTGCACCTGAACTGTTGCAAGAGCTGTTCCATTGACAAGTCCACGTAGTTGAAAATATCTTAAGGACAAATGCAAACATCTGGAGATACTATAAGACATGTTGAATCCTTTTGTCCCAACATCAGTCCGAACGTTTGCATCCCTTTCTGCTGGAAATTAGGGTTCTCAAGCCTAGTTGCTTCTGCTTGTTCCAAGAAAACTATAAAATATGTTTGACGATATGCTCAAAGATAACCAGGCATTTTGTTCATTTGGATACCAACTTAGAAGTCTTTCCATTGTATATCTTTTCACTCATTTGAAAACCCAACATCTTTGACAACTTTTTTCCAAAAATCTGTCCAACTGGTGAAGTCTTGGCGCTCAATCATGGCTTGCAAAGAGCAACCAATCAAATGATGTGAAGTCTCCTTAGGATTCGGATCTAAGGAACTCACAGACCCACCAAAATCGCATTCCCAAAAATAATATCGGTTTCTCATGCGCTGTAAATTCGTTTTTTTTTTGTGTGTTATGGAACTTTGAAAAGACACCTCTATCTTTAAAGGCAAAGAAGGTGGTGAAAATATGTAAACAAAAACCTGTGACATTACCTTTTCGTTGCTGACATGTCGGATATTGGTAGTGCAAACCCACCAAACAACCAGACTTCTGAAGTCCAGGTGAAACAGGTCGTGGTGGATAAGTCTTGTCAAGCCTCCAATGGCAAAGTGAAATTTCTTCCTCCCCAGTGTTCGCGGTAAACCTCAACAAATCTTCATGAAGTCAACCATGCTCGCGTATATATTATATGTCAATATATACTGTAAATGCAAAAATATCATATATACACTGTATGAACAATTCATACCCCAAACACGAGAAATGCAAAAAAAAACTGAGACAACTTGAAAACGGTTGCAGTACATCAAATCAAAACTAATACAGTCTACAAATATATTTTACATAATCATAAATATACGTAAATATGTATGTATACGAATATCAAGATTACATGTTTGCAATTATTTGCATAGAAAAGAGCATGTATTCAAAACTCATCCGTTTTCCACTATTGCACAAGCACAACACAAAACACTTGCCAGCTGAAGTGTCTCCTTACCTTACAGCTGTGCGTGTTCCCACTTCTACTGGCGTTTCAACCGTTTGTCACCAATGCGTTGCAAGCAGCAAAAGGTGGTGGAAAAAGTGGGTTGATCTCGAGATGTAGCAGCAAAGGTTCAAAAATATCCAGTAAAGCACACAAAACGTCACAATCTGCCTTAGTTGCTTTGTTCAGTGATGCTGGACAGTTGTGTCTTCTGCAAATGTCTTCTATCATGGCTTCAAATGACTTGCAATCTCCCAAATAATTATCGGAATACATATGATGTAATCAGGGAACATGTTGACATCATCCGATGTACTTTCTTGGTCTTCCCTCTTCTCCCACTCAATAGTTGGTAGTACTTCCCCTTCCTGTGAATGCTGCTGGCCGAACAAGGCCGCAATCACTTGCCTACGCGGGACTGTTTCAACCAAGTGCATAGTCAATCATGCCTACTTTAACCCATAGTCTAGAGTCAGTAGAAGCAAAAACATCCAAATAATCATCTAAGCGACAATTGCCACTCTGTACATGCCCATCTATCCATTTACTTTCTCATACGTCTGTCGATCTAGAAAATCTATGCCAATGGCAACACCAGTAGCGAATCTTGAGTAATTCGCCAGTGCTACTACTTTATGTGGTTTTTTGGTTCATGAATGATCAATCCAAATCCAGGGGTGATCGTTGGACACATTCCTGGGCTGTGTCCAGTGCAGCCCACGTGGCATGGTCGATGTCCACTTTCAAAAGATCAGGTCGTCCTGGGCCGATCAAAAAACAACCAATCGACCAATGAATTTCAACGGCTGAAGCAGCAAGTGAGGTAGTTGCCAAGAGGTTGCCACTCTTTGTCCACATCACATGAAACAAACACCAACAAACCATGACATAAACACAAACAAAGGATACTAGCACTAGTAAGTTCCATCTTTTTAATACTGATGCACACACACATGTACAAATATACCTATAAACAAACGTATTTATAGACTGTTGTGGGGTCCTAACCACAATAAAAAGCAAAAAGAATGGCGTGGTACAACATTTCCTAACCATTGCAAAGCAAGTCTCTTGCGTGCTCGGCTGCCACAAGCGGCCTCATTGGCGTGGCCAAGGAAAGGGCAGCTTCCGCCAAATGAGAACCTGCCAATGGGCTTGGTCCACATTCCGTGCATCATGTGCTACACCACACTTCATTACGATCAACATTGGCTGGGCGAATGATGGACAAGTAACCGGAGCCGGTGTCCTCCGTTGCTATGGTTCTATCCTGCAGCCTTGCCTGCATTTTCTGGTGTTACCTCCATGGATAGAACCACCGCGTCACCATGGAGTTGTGCGGCTTGTGATGCTAGCGAGGCATCCTGGGTGTCGAAGCAAGCGCATTCAACAAAATCAGCACAAGTGGTAGTGCCAAGCAAAAAGCAACTCATCCAATTTTACCCCTATACACATGTTTCCTATCTTTCAATTATATAGATAATATCAACAATTGAATGTGGTACAAATACCATGAACAAATTTCAACACATGTTTCTGAAACCACCACCTAGTATCTACCTCGACCAAAATGCCACGCCAACCATTGGAGAGCAAGCAGTTCGCAGGGTCATAATCATCACCTAAAACAAAGCGGGGAACTTTTATAAAGCAACCGTTCGACCTTGGTCCGAAAGGGTACAGACTTTCTAACTTGTAGGAAGTCTATATACCTTGTGATTTTCCAACATCTTGACTTATCTCTTTTGACATTGTTTTTGTGAAGAGTTTCATTGTGTGCTAGAACCTTTTTTTAAGAGTTCAGGAACTTCAATCAAACCTGAGATGCATTCCAGGATGTA
Source organism: Breviolum minutum Mf 1.05b.01 (assembly GCA_000507305.1). Taxonomy (NCBI): domain Eukaryota; class Dinophyceae; order Suessiales; family Symbiodiniaceae; genus Breviolum; species Breviolum minutum. The sequence continues at coordinate 6,419 of DF240648.1, read as the reverse complement.
TTTCTGTTGGGGTGCTGGCATGCTTCCGCTTCTCCGGAAAAGAGTGAGATTCTTGTGGACAGAGTTCAGGAAAACCAAAACAACTTCAAAGACCCACTGGTATCCATCCATCTGACTAATCATTTCACTCAATCATCTCAAGCACTTTTCCAGCCAAGCGTTGCGATTTTTGTGCGCTCTGTGTCGCCAAGAATTCATCCAAGGCCATTGGTAAAGCAACTAAAACTATCAAAGAAACAATGAAAACGTCTGGTGGACCTAATTTAAGTGCAGCAGTGCTGTGGCATGCCCAAACATGAAGTCTATCAAACGCACCACACTGCTCAAATTGATTGGATAAATTATGGGTCACACTATCCAAACTACTGTTCGGACATGTTCACTATCTTAAAGAGACAAGTGACGAACTCTCCAAAACCGACAAACCTAAAGATCCCACCATTGACCCATCATCGTTCATGGAAAACTATTCAAAAAATCATTGAAAACAAATAAATAATGAACATTTGCATCATGATGAACATGCATGATCAACACATTCATTCAAAAAAACACCCTACAGGTTGAAGGATGCGCCTCCTTGACATTTTCCATCACCAGCACCAAGGTTTAGTACCTGTGGGGGCCCAATGTGGGGATCTTCATAGGTGGTTACTAGACAAAAATGGAGGAATTTCAGATTTGTGCCAAGGTGGTAATTCATGGTGCTTCCACATAACCACCCATGTTTTGATTTTAAAAGTTTTGGTTTCTTAAGAGTAAGTTGAAGTTAGGTTCAAAGAAATCAACATGATCTTTTTGGGTCCAAATTATTTCATCAGAATAAGATCTCATGTTCATAGCTCACTGCCGGGGCACCCAGCCGCTCAAGTGACCTCCTTGAGATGACCACCGCTGCAGCACATCTTCCACTGTGGGCCATGGGCCGTAATAACCTCAGCGACCGCCCGGCCGCTGTCATTCAACAGTGAGTCAATGGCAAAAATTTCAGTTCAAAATGTGAAAAACGTGACATAAACACTGACAAACACCATCTGTGAAAAAGATTGTGTGCCTTTATTGATGTGCTAAACCCGCAATATTTGGAACATTTGGAACCTCTTCGGCATGTATTTGGGCACCTCCAAAATTTGGAAAACAACAGCAGGTGAGTCTCTAATAGGTCACTAGATTTGGATTGACATACAGTCATCAGCCTGACATGATCTACCATTCTTGGCCCTTTCAAAATACCTTGATCATAGGTGGGGCCGATCCTCACCGCCAGGGCCAAAGTGTCAAGCAACGCGTGCCATCCACACGACTTCGGAACCATCTCTGCTCTGGTGGCAATAGCCGCTCTGTCGGGCAACGCACAGGAGACAACCTCATGAGGGTTTTTGGCAAACATTTAGTCACCTGGGGTTCCGTGTGGTTGATGTACAGTATGTTGATATTCTGCTTAGTAACTACTGTTTGAAATTGTTGGAACTTGTAGCAATCAGACTGCTTTTGCAATATGCAATCATGATATGATGCATTACAATACAAATCTTGAGAACTACTTTTGCACGCAAGAATTTGATTCTGTTGGGGGTTGTATTTCGGTCCGACAAGCAAGCGCTTGAAGCACAAAACAACAAGCAAAAAGTGGATCCCAACTCCTCCAAACAAGGCCAGGCCAAGCGCTTGTGTATCTACCATTTTCAAGGTAAGGACTGACAAATCATGAAGGAAAACCTTGTGGCTTCGAGTCATCAAACACACCAGCCAAAGGGGCTGATCCGGATAGAGCAATTGAAACGGCATAGATCCAATCTCCGCCGGAAAGCTGTGGGCAAGATGATCTAAACGTTCCTCCGCAAGGGACAAAAGAGACTGGAACGGTGCAAGCGACGGTGCAACAAAGGAGACTTGCATTAATATTATGCCAACAAAAGCACTTGCATAGAAATTGAACTCACTAGTGGGCCATGAACCCTGAGAATGCGGTCAACAAACGAGCATATCCAAAAAACGGGTAAATCATATTAATACAGAGTTGCATGCTTGACTCCCCAAATTTGCCTTCCCTGTTGCCTGTATAAATATCACATCGAGCATCCAGGGCCATTTGTTACTTGGAGAGACTACTATGGTGGTGCGAGCCATGCATGACGCACCTATGAATACTGGGCACCCTTGAGGTTCATCTGCCAAGAATCCATCAATTCACCCATAACAACGTGGATATTGACACTTCTCTTGACTCTCCCCTAAGCTTGCTAAAGCTGCGGTCTCCTTTTTTTCAAGTCGTTGGGAAGTAAAGTGCGTTGCCCCTCTCTACTTACCTTTGTTCAGCAATGACAGTCACTTTGAGCGAGAAGTGCTGCCACTTCTCTGAAGTGCTGCCACTTCTCTGAACAAGGTCTCCTGGATAGGTGCCCTTTTCTTTCCCCCTACGTCAGGGAAGGGAGGGTGGGAGACAAAGGGGGATGCTAAGCTGGAACTCCCAGCTTGAGTCCAAAATGGCACCGAGTCAATTACAGTTTTCAACATCCTCATAGTACACAAGTGCACAAACTAAGGATATTGACACTTCTCTTGACTCTCCCCTAAGCTTGCTAAAGCTGCGGTCTCCTTTTTTTCAAGTCGTTGGGAAGTAAAGTGCGTTGCCCCTCTCTACTTACCTTTGTTCAGCAATGACAGTCACTTTGAGCGAGAAGTGCTGCCACTTCTCTGAACAAGGTCTCCTGGATAGGTGCCCTTTTCCATTGTCGATAGGGGTATCTGTCCAGTGTTACGTTGTTACTCTATCGAGAGGACTGATGTGAGGAAACAACATCAGCGCACTACTCAACGAACCAGTCAAACGACCGTTGGGTAAGAAATAAATCGTTGGGTGGAGTCCATATCGCTTCAAGCGACTGAAGAAGGGAAAAATCATTGCGACTTGGGCCATCGCTAATGTTGGCTTTACTCGCTACACGGTCGATGTATATAGACATCTTGTGTTGCGCCGCCAACAGCCAGTAGTCACCGACAATGGCTGCTGAATCGTGCAGCGGTGAATAGCCTTTCACTAGATTGGCCGCTGCTGAATCGTTGTCGATGAAATGCAGTATCTGGTTTTCCTTCAAAATGGAGCTCCAAGTACAAATAGCAAGTGGGGCAGCTAGAAGCTCCAGTTGACCCATGTAGTTTGATCTGGGCAGCCACTTGGCCACCAGATCTGAAGACACCGTGTACGACGTGTAGTATAGCTTTGGACTCGGTTCAGGAACTACCAGAACGGCTCCAAGGATACATCGTCCCTCCAACCTATCTGGTATATCGGAGGCATCGGTGTAGAGAAGCAAGGGCGCCGACGCACCTGAAACGTGGTGCAGGAGACGCATGCATCAGGTGTATCATCAGCTGCAGAGAGGTTCTCAGCTGTGGAGAAAGAGAAGTGTCATCGGAGCGGTCGTACTGCCTTTGCCTCAAGGCTAGTGTACAACACCTTCCGATTTTTCCATACAGGGAACTGCAAAGAAAACCAAATTTTCCTACCACGCTTGCGGCTACATTTGGTGTCAAGCAATCGGATTGAAGAACTCGTGAGATCATCCTCTCAAGATTTTTCTTCCTTGTGGGCTTTGGCTCCACCAGGAGTTTCTTCTGTTCTTTTAGGCTTGAGGTGTTCAGGGCTACCCCTAAAACATGGGTGACTTCCGAAGGTGGCTGACTCTTGGACGAATCTAAGTCAAAGCCGAGCAGTGAAAATGATTCCCTCAGGCAAAACATGGCTGATTCGGCCTCGCCCGGACGTAGAGCCGCAAAGGAGTCGTCGAAGAAATGATCTACCATGAGGTTAAAACCTCTGATCATTAATCGATTCAAAAACTCTGCCACCCTATAAAAGTTCGGCACTGAGTGTCCTGCACCGAAAGGCTGGGCATGGATTTGAAACAGTTCTACTTCACGACTTGATGGATTATATATTGCCGTTATGGAAACAGAGGTATGGGCGTCACAGAGTGGTATCTGACGATACGCTGCTTTCATATCCTCAGTGGATACCACCACTTCGGAATGCATCTGCAATGCAAGAGATTTCACCATGACGACCAAGTAATCTATCATAGCCATCTCTATTTTCTGTTTCCGACAGGCGGCTAAATTGGTATGGCCAGCAGTATGATCGTCTATACGCCTGAATTTGGCCATACCGGCGTCGTCGACACCCTGCTCCAAGCCGAAGCTCGGAACCACATTGTAATATCGTCCATGCATTTTCAAAAGGTCTTCTCTTGAAAAAGGTCCGGACATAGCTCCTGAAGACAGTTCCTTCAGTGTTTTCTCCCAGATGGCGGTCGCCATTTGAGTGCCTCCTTGTTCGGCCATGAGCTTGACCCGCTTTATGACGCTTTCACGTCTTTGGGGCGCTGTACTCAGCAACTCTTCCAGTGTGATGGAAGAAGGGACCTCATAGTCTGTGAAGAACTCCCACTTCAGAGCTTCACCTACTATGGGCATCCCCTCCAGGAGAAGCCTGGGTACTGCTCTGTCTTCTATGGAATACCTGGCTGCTAAAACCTCCATCAAAGCAGTACGTGCCTTTCTTCCAATCCTCTTTGCGTTGCCTGACGCGAGCGTTTCATGGTGTGCCTGCCTCACTCTCACTTCATGTGAGTTGGCCAAGACTCTCCAGGACGCTAAGGACTTGAGTCTGTCCTTTAGCTGCTCACCCGGCATCTTCTTCATCCTACTCAGGACGAGTTGGTGGTCCTGCTTGAGGGCCGAATCGCTGTCGAAAGGATGACTCAGTCTTAAAGCCTCCTCCAGATGCTCTCCAACCTCGTTGGGTATAAGCTGACGACGTTTCCCATAGCTTGGCTGTCTGCCTGAAGCAACTGCAGAGTGCCGATAAAAGCTGTTCTCTACTTCGACCTCTCTCGTGGCTTCGACTACCCGCAAGGGTTGACCCCTCGTAGCTTCGACTCGCAAGGGTTGACCCCTCTTGGCTTCGACTACCCGCAAGGGTTGACCCCTCGTGGTTTCGACTACCCGCAAGGGTTGACCCCTCGTGGCTTCGACTACCCGCAAGGGTTGACCCCTCGTGGCTTCTACTCGCAAGGGTTGACCCCTCGTGGCTTCTACTCGCAAGGGTTGACCCCTCGTGGCTTCGACTCGCAAGGGTTGACTGGAGCTCGTTGCGGATGCCTTCTCCTCGTGTCTCTACTCTGGACCCGGGCACCGCAGTCGCAAACTCCCTCCCTACCGCCTGGCTCAGCGGCGCATTCGGCCCCGAATATACCTCAGTGAACTTCACTGGTGTTGGTTTCATAGATCTCATCGCTTCTGCATAACATTCACAAAAGCCCTTGGGATATTCTCTCTCGTCCCCTGTCCTGAATTGGACTACCCGACCGCCACTGACAGTGGGCCTCCATTTCAAGTGGGGTAAGCCGGTGCGATCGCACACATCATGGCCGTTGCATCTCTTCCCGATGGCTACGATGAAACTCTTCTCATTGGATATGAGAACCTGGTGCTTCTTCCGCCTGCTGCCTTTGAACATGCAGGTGTGGTAGTAGATCACGTGCACATCATATCTCTTGAGCAGTCTCTTCCAGCTCGGAAGGTGCAAAGCCAGGGATCTCCCTGGGTGCTCTAGAGTGAACTTTCTACCGGCGTTGGCGGATTTCTCGGCTTGCAAAGCCGAAAGGTCGGCCATCTCTGTGTCCCGCTTGAGCCTAGCAGCCGCCTTGCGACTCATCTTCTTGATTTCACTCGGGATACCCTCCGGGTGGTTCTCACTCCTGACTGGCTTCGGTGGATGCTTGACATTCTTTAAGGGGATTTCCCTGGCCCTGGAAAACGTGGCACAGTTCGGTGCCCAGTGAGATAAGTCGCTATCAGCAATCTCTTCTTCCAGATCTGCCCGGTCTTTGAAAACACATCTCCCCCTTAGAATGTCCCAGGGTGGGTTAATCTTTAGCCCAACCTCCCTGTCCTCAAAACCTTGACTCGTAGGGTTGTTCGAAAAAGTGAAACTTTCATGAGTACTGATTGGACTGGAGTGCGTAGAAAAGGAATCTGAATCAAAAGGAAAACGTCTAATAGGCGAAGAGTTTTCAACCCTCCTACTTTTAATTTTTGGTTCCAACGTGCAAGGTGAAACGAAAGCGTCTGCCTCATCCCGCACTTTTTCCGTACCCCGTGCGAGACGGCACAATCCCTAGGAAGCCTTCTTCGCAAAGTCGCTTCCTCCACGAGCTGCCGCAGCCTTGTCCCTCTTGGCCTTCTTCGCAGCCTCGCGTTGTTCCTTCCTCCAACCGGGAGGAATTTTGCAGAGCGGGGTGTGCCTCTTGTTGCAAATGAGACAGACCTTTCCTTTGTTTGGATCTTCTTTCTTCTCATCGTCCAGCTTCCTTTTCTTTGCCGCCTCCTGCTCTGCCTTCTTTGCATCTTTATGC